>PVPY01000062.1:0-73140 GCA_002982035.1 Fusarium algeriense
CCGGCTCGAGCCAATGGGTATAGATTATGAATGGTTTAAACACTTCGCACTTCTAACTTGAAATACATGATCATATTCTATAATGACATTTGTATGAAAACATCTGCCTGATTACATTTCTTTGACGGCCTTTTGTATGATGACACTTTTTATGATAAAATTTTTTGATGATGACATTTTCTGTGACAACATTTGTATGATAGCACTTGCATGATTCCATTTGTAAAGCCGATACATAATTGCCAGATCTGATATGCATCTTTTCTCCGCAACTTAGCTACACATCGTAGTCGAAAATGTTGGTTCTCTGCATGGTGAGTGTATTCGCGCCTTCAAAATATGTCCCCGTCGGTCCGAAGGAGATTCGTTCATGCAGGTAAAGTCTCACGTCAGCAAGTCTTGCTCAAAGAGAGGTCAATTAGTAATTCGCTATGCGACATGATCGTTGATTTCTAATCCTGTTCATTTAAAAAAAAGTGATGAATACGACGAAATACTGTAAAGTGAAAGCTCCCATACCATTGATATGATCATGTTGAAACATCAGCTTGCGGCTATCTTTTACGGCGCAGCCTTTTTGTTTGGCTTCTCCCATGCCGACAACAACGCACCTGTTAAATATCCTAAGCGAGAGATATCTGGCATATCAGTTATCAACACGCCAATTGTCGAAGCTGCCGAAGTATTCGCCTTGGAGCACAGTACCTACCCCATCTACAAACATGTTATGCGGTCTTGGCTATACGGCGTTCTCATGATAAAGGCGAACGAAACACTTAGTGACAGTATTGATTTAGAAGCTCATGCTGTTGCCACGCTTTTACATGACCTTGGCTGGGACAGGACGGAACAGTCCCCGATCGTGAGTGCTGATCGGCGATTTGAAGTTGACGGTGCTGTCGCGGCGCGTGAATTCATTCGGCAACACAAACATGGGAAGCACTGGAATGATCGGAGAGTTCAACTTGTATGGGACGCTATCGCGCTTCATACTGAACGTTCAATCTCATATTTCAAGGAACTTGATGTGCAAGTTGTGTCCAAGGGAATCTCTATGGACTTTTCGGGACCAGCTTATGGTGTCTCAGAGGACGACTATGCCGCTGTAGCCAAAGCCTTCCCCAAAGATGACCTGAAGGATAGTGTAAATGGGACAATTATCTGGCTCTGTGCCACCAAGCCTCAGACGACATATGGTAAGGCATCTTCTCTCATAACGTAGACTTGGTTGCTGACATGTTGCAGATACCTGGATGCAGCCTTTCGGAGAGAGATATGTTGAACAATATAACGTATCAGGCAAACAGAGAATCGATTTGATCTTTCAAAACCTCATATCTAAATGAAGTTGATGCCTAGATCAGGTTATGGATACTGGTGGCTTGTAATACGAGCCTCCTGAGCATTATTTCGGGGCTAAGGTGGAGATATTATACGAAGTAGCCAATGCCTGTACAGCGGCTGCCTGGCTTATTTAGCTCACTCACTGTTTTCGTAACCAACATGAATCATAACCTTTAAATATCCGCTCCTTCACAACTCACCTTATCAATTATAACTTAAAGTTTGGTAAAAATGGTACTGTCCAACCAACAGAAATTAATGAGGAGGCTGAATCCCGGTGATCAGTCAGCCACTCAGCAGAGACTTCTCAATGATGCGCGTATTCCCGGAACGACGGAGTGGTTCTTTGACCATGAAAAGACACAGGATTGGCTGAGCAGACAAAATACCCGCGTCTTCTGGCTTCATGGTCCAAGTAACTCACCCTAGCTCATCCTTTCTTCCTCACAGCTAATAATTTCGTCAGGCTCAACTGGGAAAACTTTCATTACCGCAGGTCTCATCAATTACATCCAACAGAATAAAGTCATATCGCAGACTGGAGTGGCAGTATTTCACTTTGGTCGACATGATCTACAGTATAACCTCGCTGATTATGGTCTCGCCTTGCGTTCTATTACTAGACAAATCGTGTCACAACTTCCAGCTGAATCTGCACTCCCAACCCAGATTTTCGAGAACATGGAGGATAGCACTGGAGATATCGAAAGCACAGCAGCAATACTGAATAAGCTAGCATCTGAGTTCAGCAAGATCATCGTCATTCTGGACGGAGTCGATGCTTCAAATGAGGCTGGCTTGCATGAGTTGATGGATATTCTCTTTGAAGGAAACTCTCAAATACCGCAGGTGAAAGTCATGATGACGAGTCAGAATCCACCTTCAGATGCACTGACTGAAAGATTTGGCATCTCCACGATGAAATGCGGCGTCAGCGATAAGGATTTGAGCTTATACTACGCAAGAGCTATGGATGAGGCGCCTGTCAGTGCTAAAGTCCTGGATGAGTCTCATACCAAACTATTTCCGTATCAAAAGCTCATGGATATGGCTGATGACCGGTAAGAGCCTCCATATGTCATGACGAATAACTGCTAAGACTTTAGGTTTCTCCCTCTGTTACCAAGTTGGTTCACCAACATTGCATCTCAGCCAAACAGTGTCCTTCTCAACTTGGTTGAGTCGTGGTCATCGGACTCTTCCATGGACGTCCGCCGAGTCTTTTGTGAAGCTTTGGTCAACGAGATCAAAGTCGATAGATATTCCGAGCTGAAGCTCTGCGCACTCTATTATCTTGTCAATGGTGAAGAAAATGGCTACACGTTCACGCCACCAATGCTATGGGAAGCCTTCATAGCCTGGGGCATCAGAGACGAGGACAAGACAGTCTTTACCTTGACACAGATTTCTGAAGCTTGTGCCGATTTTGCCTTCATCGATACTCAAACAAAAATCATGAAGCTCCGGTCTCCCTTGCTGAGGGACTATCTGCGCGCCGAAGTCTTTGACGACAAATACCACGAGCGACATATCACAGCAGCATTTCAGTATCTGACAAGAAGTGACCACGAAGGCGCATGCAAGTCATCCCAAGATCTCAAAGAGAGACTCAAAGCCCATCCATTTCTATGCTACGCCGCTCGAACACTATCTCCAAGTTTGGCGACTTTTCCTGCTGGGACTTTTGACAAAGACTTTCTACGCATGGCAGCTCGGCGAGGATCGGTAGAATCGTATCTCCAAGCGGCTGAAGCGTGGCCTTATATCGATGGGGAGAGTTATGATGAGTGCGAAGATGAAGAGGAGAGGTGGCGTTGTTATCCAAAAGGGTATACAACCCTTCATCTGGCTGCTCATCTTGGAGCTGGAGAGGCATTAATTCAAACACTTGTTGATCGAGGGTTTAGCCTTGAGGCTTGTGCGGCGAATGGGCAGACACCGTTGCATATTGCAGCAGAGAATGGAGACTATTCACATACGGTTAAGCGACTTTTGGAATGCGGTGCCAGTGTTGCTGCTATGGATGAAGATGGTCTGACACCTTTGGCTCTTGCTATCGTCTACGGATGTTTGGAATCGGTGAGACTGTTGATTAGTCATGGTGCGGACGTAAATGCTGTAGATGAGGAGGATCTACTGGAATGCTCTCGCGAGAAGCCTGATATTGCGCAGTTCTTGGTAGAGCTTGGTGTTGAGATGCCAGTTGAAGAGTCAGAGTCAGAGGAGTAAACATGAGGATATCGGTATCTTCTTAACAGCGCAATCGCAAAAAGCAACTTGACATCAGGTTGATTCCTAGTCAAATAAAATATTAATAGAAGTCTTTATAACTTTAATCGAGTGAAAAGGAATATGTAAACTCTACTAACTAGGAATCTGTAATTAGATAGAAGCAAAATACAATTACACCTAAAAAGATACCTAGCAGTAGGGCCGTTTCCAATCGAGCTTTGTGCCATTTGCCTGCCTAGTCAGCGCAATTTTCCCATACTCCATTTCCGGCTGAACATCCAGTATCTGGACTCGGATGTCCTTTGTCATTTGTAATCGATCCCGTGCACTTGTACCACTTCCCGTATAAGGTGACTCGTCTTGGATGTTAATATGAGGAGAATCTCGCGTAAGTCCATCCACACTATCGAAAAAGTCTGGAGTTATGATCAAGTGGCGAATTATAGCGTTGGCAATGGTGCAAGCTAAGAGTACTAAAGTTGACACAAGAGAGATGGAGAACCATGCCACATTCAAGGCATATGTCTTGTCCGTGAACTCTGTCCAAGTAGCAGTAATATTCTGCCACATGTCGTTACGGCCACCGAGCATGATACCATCAGCACCTGTGAGAACAGTGCTGTTATATGCGGCCATTAAGAAAGTGTTGAGTGCTGTGGCAAGTCTGGCTTCGAAAAGGGTTGGAGATAACTCTGTGTAACAGGCCGGATAAACCGCCCGCGTGCTGTTGTATTCAAAATCGAACACCGTAGGAGGGTTCCTGATATACTTCTCGAGAAGACTAGGCTCTCTGAATTCGTATGACGCGGTAGTGAATGGCATTTCATATATGATTCCTCTTGTAACCGGCTCATATGAGAGGTCAGTCAGATTTACTGAGAACTTTGGGTCAATCGCCTGCCGGATCTGTGTTGCTTGGCATTCCAGGTCGCTAAGATCGCTCAACCTCGTACACTCGACCATAACGTCAACGTAGGAAGCACTGACGTTACATGTGCGGATCATAGTTGGCTCTTTTATCAAATTATTCCCTGGGCAATTGCCACCTACAATCAGCTGTAATTTGGACTCGGGGTCGAGGACACCGTGGGCATACAGATTCGAAAACGTAAAGTCGTTAATCACGACATCGAGCCACATGTTTGGATGGGTTCCCATTTGGTTGGGAGGGTTCATTGGGTCTGGTTGATGAGAGAGCGGCCCATGCAATGACGTGTTCATTTGATGAAAGCGGATCTTTGACTCGGTCCCTTCAGGTTTTAGCCAAGAATGCCCATCAAACTCATCACCACACTTCAATGTCTGATATCGTGACTGCAGAACCATGCTGGAATTGCCTGCTTGATGGAAAGTGCCTCCACGAATCGGTACTCCAATGAAAGATGCGTACGGAACAACTTTATCAGGAGGGACTGAGGTCCAGGCTCTTGGGTTCTTCTCATTGTAGTCGGGAAGGAATTCCATGAACGGGATGCGAACATTGCGCCATATATCTTGCCGTCCAAGACGGATTGCCTGGGAACTCCCTCCTAAACGTGTCATTGCAGCTGCGAAGCTGGGGCTTGAACTATTTGCGTGTGAGATGAGGATATCAGGCCTTGAAAGTACAGCAAGAACTGTTCTTCGTAAGCCTGGAATCAAAGAATTTGATGCGCTTCCACCGGTAAATGCGGACATGTCCCCAGTGTTAGTCCCTTGTCGATACAAGGCTCGAAGTGGAACCCTTGAGAAGTAATGCACGGCAGGAACTTCTATAGTTCGTGTGTTTGGCTGCAAATACAGTGATCGAACGGCTGCTTGGCCGCCCAAAGGACTGAGGCACCATATTACTGCAATGCCGATAGTCCAAACCCGGATATACTGCAGAGTGAAGAGGTTCTTGAATGCTGCAATGGTTGTTTGGCTAGTTAAAAGAAACTCAAGGGATCCAAGAGTTGATCCTCGCTCGGCGCCGAAGAGAGCTAGGGTCTTGAGGAAAGGCCCGAGTACTGCTGCAAATGAGATAGGCCAAAGAGTAGACGCCAGCTGCAAGACTTCTAATATATCATCCCCAAAAGAACTTTGCTTCTTATCACGAAGCCACGCTACAATCCCGAGAAGCACTAGATCAAAGTCAGTAGTGGAAGAGAAAGAGCAGTCCTAAAGTCATCACCAAGATACGTAATAGGAACTGCGAGCAGCACCGCATGCATGCCGACCCTCCATACCCATGAAGGGGAGGACTCTTTGAGCGTGAGATACGTCTTTTTGTCGTGGCTGGAGTCTGTTTCGACGTTTTCTGGCTCAAGCTGGGTTGACATTAGTCGCAAATTCTCAGGCGATGTTGAAGAGGTCATATTGAGCGGTTGCACACTCCAGTTGTCTGAACGATTAGGAGATAGTTTTTCGTTTTGACACTGCTTTGACATGATGTGAGGGGTAAATTGCAGGATGCAGTAGGGTTTCAGAAAAGCCCATGTGACTCTCCAATGTGTAGAACCAACAAACGATACCTTGCGCTCATGCATGCCAAGACCCAGGGAGAGCTATTATGCGACTCCTGCGCTCTCTGTCTTTGCTTCAAAAGCACCAGCGGACTGCATACAGAACAAGCAGAAAACAGCCAAACAGTAAAGTCGAAGCGCCAAATCTCTCCAAAGGGAAGAAGCCCTAAATCTGCCTCTTATTTGGCTTGACTTACTAGCTACAAAACTTACTAAGCGAATATGGATCCAGCCATTATGCCCTACACCGTTTGGCCACCGGCAAAATATAATAGGGGGAAATTGGAGAGTGCTAGCATGACATGTAATAACCAGAATCCTTACAATCTCTACAATTGTTACCGACCTAATAGTGGAGGTGATTTGAAGAGCTAAGTGCGACGCGACACAACACGACGCGAAACGGCGAGAAGGACGAAGAATAATCATCTGGACATTAGTGATTCCTTTACAGCAAAAGCCAATCCACAAGCCTGGCAAAAATCGCTTTCCCTATCTGAATTGCAAGGCTATGTATATAATAATATCAATAGAATTTGCAAAAAGATAATTTTACATACAACACCGGGGATTNNGACGGGATCCCGTATTTTCTACGAGCTTTGGTCGTATGTACTAGCATTCTATTTATCTGAGCCTATATCCACTGCACATTGGATTCTGACCTGAGATGGTCTCGGAGTCTTACC
Organism: Fusarium algeriense; assembly: GCA_002982035.1. Taxonomy (NCBI): domain Eukaryota; kingdom Fungi; phylum Ascomycota; class Sordariomycetes; order Hypocreales; family Nectriaceae; genus Fusarium; species Fusarium algeriense. Next base: position 6,749 of record PVPY01000062.1, read on the forward strand.
AACCAATCGGTGGCATCGCTTTCCGATGCTCCCTGAACGAACCGCTCACCAGGATGTCAATCTGCAGCTCTAAAGTCTCCGCTGATATTAATGCTAGAGGTTACATGACGATTGAATCATCCGTTTGAGGCATTCAAATCCTCACCGCTTATCAGATATTAGTCCGGAGACATAATCTTGCTGTTGCTCGGGCTCGGAAACAATGGGGAATGGGTCTGTGGCGTTCATGGACCATACATAACACTACCTAGTAGTCTTCCCATCCGAGACCGGCTGTGATTAAATGTACACTCTTTCCCTCCAACTTCTGACTTCAAGACTATCGATGAATATCTCTTTGTTGTCACCATTTGCAAAACTTTCAATTTGCTAGCGCGTTACAAACACAAACAATGGCGCTGAACAGTAACCCAGCTTCTCCTGTGGATGGATCACTTGGACAAATCAACAGGCAGTTTTGGAAGTATGTTCACCAAGAGCTCCCTGTACTAATAGCCCAGAAGTACATCTTCTGATCAAACATTGACAACAAACCAGCGACAACATGCACATCATATCCCAACAAAAATGGGTCCGTGATCTCGCCGACCAAATTGTCAATTATCTCCAAGGCCATCTGGAATGGATTGGTATACCCGTCAATATTCAGGGTGCACGGAACGCAGAGCTCAGTCTACTCGACTATGCCTGCGGATGCGGCCTAATTACACAGGTAATGCGTCCACGCCAGCCTCTCCAGCCCAGCTGACACTTCGAGATAGGCTCTCCTGCCATGGCTTTCAAAGGTGAGAGGCATCGACATCTCGGACGCAAGTGTTGCCAAATATAACGAAATCTCGCAATATCGAGGGTTTTCGTCTGATCAGGTTCACGCGATACAGGGAGACATCAGGTCTTCAGATACTGTACTGCAATCCAGTGATTTGTTTGACTTTGATATAATTGTCATCAGCATGGCTTTACATCATATTGACAATCCCAAATCGCTGCTCTCGCATCTTGTGCCTCGGCTTCGGCAGGGAGGTCACTTACTCATAATTGACTAGACGCCTGAGCATCATGGGATTGAGGTAAGATATCTTGACTTTTTTATCTCACCAATGCTTACTTGGATTTGAAGAATATCGCCAACCATCCTGCCGTTCATACCACGAGCGCTCATGGCTTCAATGGGGAGGTCATGATTTCGCTGATGAGGGGTTCTGGGCTTGTGGACACGGAGTTTGTTCTTCTACCAGAGAGGACCTCTATGGGTAGTGAGATTGGAGGCGAGAAGCAGATGTTCTTTGCCCGAGGAAGGAGATCCTAATGGCGTTGTAGTACCCGTTCTAGAGAACGCAGTAGAGGACTTGATGTTTAACTAGAGGACTAACACTTCTTAGTAAGATATTGCTTTGATCTTAGATATTTCTCACCTGTCGTTATTGTGATAAATTGACGATCGATCTGCTACCGCAAATATGCCTCACATGCCCAGTGAAAACAACAAGTCTTGATTACATTAATTAAGCGCAGATATCGTAACAAAGACCATTCATTCAAGTTCTAATAGAAGGTCTCAGAGTTATAGAATCAACAAAGAGCTGATCCACGTGTAGTTAAGAAACATTACAGCATAGAATATTATCGACGAATATGCCCTAAGCTACCAATACCACGTCTGCATCGCCTTCAAGGCCTTCTCCCCCGCAACTTCACCAGCAGCCTCATCCCTAATAGCACTCTTCCTAGTCTTGAAAGCTTCATAAAAGTCCGCTAGCTTAGGAAACTCGTCGGAAGTCTCTTTTCTCCCATAAACGTCTAAACCCTTCTGACCAAAACCCTTGGTCATATCCTTTCCATAGCAATCTTTGGCAAACTCAAGAAATTGGTAGAGAACAATCTCAGCCATATTCGGTCCACGAGCCCCACCTTCACGAAGTTCAGAGAAGTCCTTGTCTTGAAACCAGCCTTCGATGGTGGTCAACGTGCGTTGAAGCCAGCGGAGCATTTCTTTAGATGCTTCAGGCAGGGACAGTGTTCCTGCACCAGTGCCGAATGTCCTGACGGGATTCCAAGCGATGGTTAATTCGTCAGCCAGACACATGAGTTCTGTGACGCGCGCTCGGCCGAGAGCATCTTCGCCCCGCATAGAGTACGCAGACTTGGGGAAGCTATGTTCGCCTGAGTCACAAAGCTCATCAAGATAGTTCATGATAGCCAGAGACTGTCGGATATACGTGTAGGACTCGAAGCCCGAGTCATGATTGGGAATTGCCAAGATGGGAAGACTGCCTGAAGGTCGTGGGGGAAATGCCTTTGGAGCAGCATCACCTAGTTGGGGATCAGACACGGGCACAATTGCGACGAGTGAAGAAGGGATCTGTTTCTCTCGAAGATAAATTATAACCCTTCGAGGGAATGGCATCCATGGATAAGCGTAAAGAAGCCAGGGTTTGGTAGACATGATGAATTACAGTCCTTGAAGAAATGTCACATTTGAGGGGCATTGAATGATCATAGTGGCTATTCCTCAACCTTTTAACTTTTAAATATCTCTTATAACTCTTCAAAAAAAACATTTTTTTGCTTAATTCTTTCCTGCCAAATCTATTACAAATCGACATTGCGGTGCGTTGTTCAACGCACCGATGCATCGCCATGCTTCAGTGCAAGTTCCCGAGTCTAGCCATTTCTGTACGCCAGAATCAAAAGTCTCCGAACAAGTTGCCGCTCCTCTTAACTCTCAACCATGGCTTTTTTTACTTACGCACCGATACAAGATCTCGTTTTGGCAACCCGCAAAATGGATTGCGAAGGTTCCGTCTCTCAAACTAGTCATCTGCAGTTTGAGCGGTCTGATGTTCCGCGCCTACAGACGTCCGCCAGACCGCTCCGCCTACATTCTGCATGCACGTGTTGTCGCCGGGCTAAGGTGAGTGACAACAGCCACTGCTCTGGGATCGTAATGGTGTTGACCACTTTTAGCTACGATGTAGTGGTGAGAAGACAGGATGTTTCCGTTGCGCCAAACTAGGCTTGAAGTGCGAATACGCTATCTCAATGGTTGGCCGGGCCTCCAAGAAGAAGCATACTCACGCTCGACCACCGAATAACCCTTCGTTCCAGCATAGAGCGTCTCAGGACAGAGAAACTGCCTTGGGAGTTCCAAGGTCCGGACTCGTGGACAGTTCTGATCCTCTTGCTCCTGTCGTCAACGAGCTTTCCTGGGACATCCTCTTTGATATGCCAATGCAAAATGGCCCTCATCTGGAAGTTGACTCAAGTTCTCAAGGCACGTGGACCAACTTGAATTTTGACGAGTTTGTCTCGAGCTCGTCTCATGGGCAAGAGGCAATCATATCTTATAATAGCGCAACATCAACGTTAACAGACTCTTGCCACCGATCCGCCGAGATTCCTGAGTCATGTTTCCTGCCAAACAGTGTCGAAGTGGCCCATGAGACACCATCCCCGCCCGTCAATCACGATCCTCACAGCTCCCATATTGCGGCACTTGGGAAATGCATCGCACTACTCGACAGTCACCTTACTGATACTGAAACAACTACTATAGACAAAGTTCTGAGGACCAGCAGAGACTGTCTTGATCAGATAGCCAACCTCATGGGACTAGACACCTACGAGTCTTGTAGAAGTTGCAAAAGTCTAGTCTCTAGTATAGTCGAGTCACTGCTAGAGCTTTACGAGAAAGCTTCAACCAAGGAAACAGCCTCATCTAATGGCTCACAATCGCAGCCGAAACTATCGCTAGGAGTATACACGATTGACATAGCAGAGCATCCAACACTCTACGGACAGGTTATACATACAGAATTGCAACGTCTGATTCCGGTCATCCAGTCGTTGAAATCTGGCTGCGGTGCCGCTCCTGGTTCTAGTAGACGTGCAAGGCACCAGGATTTGTTCTTGGAGATGGAACAGAGGCTTCGCGTTCTATGTGCACCTAGATCATAAGGATATACAACAATAGCTAAACTAACAGAAGTCTGTAAGATTTAGTACTATGATCTCGAGCTGAAACTGAGGACTTTCTAAGCAGAACCGACTCACATCAATTCATAGGTTATACCATACAAGGATCCATATCCATTTCATCCTGAAACCTCGTGAAAATTTGTTCTTCCATCGTTCTGTATTACCATTTCTGCTCTCCACAAATTAGTGAAACTAAACAGCTTCAGACCCTTTCGATAGCTCATCCAATCCACGACCAGAGTTTTGATTGTCGTCACCCACGACCGATCTTTGTGCTATCCAGAGTGAGAAATTGGTTGGAGAATCCTGTTTGGGCTTAGGCTCTTCGATTTTGGGAGCAGCAGACTCGGCCTTTGGAAATCGTTAGCTTAGATTGTCTCCTTTTCCCATTTCGGGATATCATCGCATAGATAGATCAACTCTTGACACACGACTGTTCATGATTGTCATAAAGACTCTTACTCACATTATTCTCGGCTTTTGTATCGGAGCTGGACTCCACTGCTCCATCAATCTTCTTCCTCACAACCAGTTGTGTAGGTTCTTGATTCAAAGCCGGAAATGCGTTGAATGGAAATTCTTTGGAGTCCATATAGTCCTTCAAGTCTTTGACGTGATTCTGCCACCAAGAACTCGTTCTGAGACCCTGCAGTAAAGGAAGGCGAAACTCTGCATGTTTCTGCAGAAGTGCATCCCAATCCTGCGTAGATCCAGACAATTTCTTCGGACTCGAGAAATTCCGCATAACAAAGTCCATATAAAACTGTCTTAGTTTTGACGTGGGGGAAGTATTCGCGCATACATACTCCACGTCTTTGCACGTCATACAAAAGGCGTTGTGTAGCGCATAAAGACGACCCATTGCGTAGTTCTTGAACTCGTTGCAGAGAAGCTTATCGCCGAGAACCCAGCATTTTGCATGAATGTTCGAACATGATGGTGATATGAAATCATCATAGGTGCCGTAGTACAACCATTCCACAAATAGGCCAAATGCTGAGGGATCGTGCTCCGGAAGATTGACTCTTTTGGTGAAGATGACATTAGGTTCTGACTGAAAGATCGTTCTGAAGTAGTGAGAGTAAAATGAGGCTAATCTGATAGGAAGAGACCATGTCCTAGCTGCCACAAGCTCTGGAGACGAGCCAATATGAACTTCAAATCCATGTCCACGAAATCTTTCAAAATTAGTCACGTTTCATGCCAGCCTGACAGGATACATACAGATCCGAGGGTCTTCTTTGGACTGTCTTAGGGACGCTCAATTGCTTTGTGAGGAGGGTTGCGAAAGAATTTGCCTTTCGCTCGTTGTATTCATCAAGTCTGTACTCCTCGAGGCTGAAGTCTCTATGATCTGGGTATGTTGAAGGTCATATAGTTGAGAGTATAGTTCAGTTCTTTTTTCAACATACGGACGTATCGGTTTCTTCCGTGCACTTGATATGGGAGTGCCACTAGACATGTTCGTTAAAGACCGCCTTCGTGAAAGATATGTCTTTTGGTGCGGGAGATATACCTCATCTTGAAACCTTGACTGGGATATTTGGGGCAAGTCTCAAAGCCTGAACAATATGCCCAAAAAGCAAACAGTAGCTAGCGGCTTCAGTGTTTCTTCTAATCAGATTCTCATACCAACGCAGGATAGCGCACGTGAATTAAATGCACGCCGCCTGATAGTGATCATATGTACGAATAGTGTTCGGAAAACTTGATGTTTCTGTAAAAAAGGGGACCAAGCCTGGCAACAGTTCAAAGAGGGGCAGTGGAACCACGCGGATGTACGCTGACCAATAGATTGATGTGAAGCTATATATGAAACGGAAACGTTTTACCCGGTAACGCGGAACAACCTAAGTCCGGGCAGCAGACGTTAGTGCCTGCCTATTTGGTTCTTATGTTATAGTTAACCTGCGTACTTATTTATGATTACTAGAAGTGCTACTAAGAAAGCCTCTAGCTCGATTGACCTTTTTGATAGCTAAAGTTGTTGAATATTTACAAAATGTAATTTATTGGTGAAAGAGCAATGAGAGAGCAAACAAAGTAGAAGTGAATCAATCATGCAATTATGACATCACCTGAAACAGTCCCTTTATTAATTCTGGTCCCGAGCAAACCGAGTGCATGAAGGTGGTTTGTGGTCGAATTTAAATGGCATCTGTATAAATTATATCCTATCCCATCTAGTGTCCGTCTCATATCTATACCTATCGTCATATCCTCTCTCAGCCCAGTTGTAAAATACCTTTAAATCTACCGCTAAAGTCTAACTCCCGTTCTTTGTTGTTGCCAAGGTGTATTGTTGAATGCATTTCGTTATCTCTGATGATACCCGACTCCACGAACGCCTCTACCGTGTTGAATTCACTCCATGTATCCCGAAGCAGCGGGCTCTTCAATTCCTTCTTCATGTCTTGTGCAAAATGCTGTTAGAGAGCTTTCATTCTGTAAACTATTCGAACTAACCGCTTGTAATGTCTCTCCAGCAGATCTTTGCGATGGAAGCGCCTTTGACATACTGGACATTCGAACTGAGGCTCTTGATGCGAAGTTTGATGTCGCCTACGAATTGGTGAGTATTTTTCATCTCTATTTTAATTGCAGAAGTTGTACCTCAGATGTTCAGCCCGAGTGTATACCTGATTTTGTTAGTAATTGGCTGCCTAGTTCAATTAGAAAATGGTACCTTTTGACATTCATCGCAAACATGAACTGGCTTTCCTTTCTTTGCTTTTGACACCTTGCCAGTAGGCGTACTCTGATAATCGTCGTAACTATCCATTGAAAACTATTGGTTGCAAAAACGGACTAAAACAAACATACGCAAAAAGCAAGACAAGACGACAAAAGAACGAAAGCGACTGCAATAATCTCCATCAAATAACAGAAAACTAACCCATTTTTAAAGCCAGATTTCCCATCACTTCCGTAAAAAAGCTGACTCCTCGGGCTGCGTAAGTCCCGTCCACCGTTTAACATGAGCCACTCCGGCTGAGTAGTCGGACGAGGCTTGTTGCGTGGCGTGGACGAATCCTATCTCAGCATTCCGTCGATCACAAAAATAAACTCGGACTCTGACCAATTAGACGCTCTAAATGTCGGATAATCCCTGAGTTGAACGTGATTTCTCAGCCTTGGACAGGGGTCTTTGTGGGGGCTTGCTGACATCATTGTTCGGGCTGCACGGAACAAGATTCAAATGCCGGGGATGACGTGTAAATAAATAGAGGTGATTAGATAAGATAGAGGCTTGCGAAGTTTGGAATCATTGGAAGGTTTTCTTATTTTGGGGGAGTTGAGCATGGATGAGGATGTTGTTGATGGTGTCCGAGGGTTCCGTGGTGGCTGGGTTTGCCAAGGTACAAGAGTCTCAGCGTTTCACTGCCACATTTTCTGTACGACGAGACGGACATTATTGGTTGTCCGATTCATAACTTTACGGAATCGTTTAATTATCTATTCCCCGACTTCTTTTCCCATTGCCAACATTAAATCTGGGTATCCGAAGGCTTCTATTGCTTCATTTTCTCTTGGCTCGTATTATAGGCTGGCAATGCCCATTCCTTCACCCATCCTGATTCCAATATCTGCTGCGCCTTGGGTCGATTTTCGGGTTTCCATGTAAGCATTGTTTTCAACAGTTCAAGCAGTGCAGCCTTTTCTTCCGAGCTGATGGTTTCCATGCCGTTCCATTTCCGTGGCTCTTGTATCCACTGACTGAACCGTCTATCCCAGGGCCAAATATCACGCTCGTTACTGAGAGCCCTTCCATTTTCATCAAACCACTTCGAACGCTTTTCAACCCATTTGTTCCACCAATCAGATGGAGGAAGCCCTTGTAAATGGACTTGTTGTGCCGTGATATCGTCTTGAGGTGCAATAATCCCGTCAATAAGGGAGCGATGGGCAAATAGCTCAAAGATCACACAGCCTAGGCTCCATATGTCTGACTGAAGGGTGAGAGGCTTTGCTGGCTCGAAATACGCCTCTGGAGGCCGGACAACGAGCGGCGCATTGGACTCGAATCGGGTCTTATCTTCTGGGCGAAAGGCTACACCAAAGTCGCTGAGTAAGAGCTTGGCATCGCATAGAGGAAGTTCATCACTGGCTATTCCAAGCCATACAGGCGGAACAGCATGTGATAGCACTCCTATCGGTAAAGGCGCTGACGGTTCCCCTAGAGGGATGATAGGCTCTAATCTTGGTGCTCCAAATTTCTCGTATAGCTGCTCTGTGGACAAGTTGTTGAGAGACGCTGGAAGTTTCAGCATTAGGTTTCCTAAGTGAAAGTCTTGCAAAAGACGTCAGTAAAAGTCTCTATTATGGGTTTACCATACCAACCTCCATGGGCATAACCACATGCATGAACATGGGAGACAGCCTTTATAAGCTGAACTGCCAGAGACCGGGCCACGTCCAGCTGGAATAAGCCGGAGTCAGAAGCTTCCTTTGAGTCAATAAGACTGCACCTTGCCGGGGCAGTAACAAGACATGGATGTGATCCGTTGGGTCCCTGGACATTGAAGCTATCAAGAACTCGAGGAATCAATAGCTCATTAGTACCAGTCATTCCAAGTTGTGACAGGATATCCACTTCATCTTTATCCGCATCCGCAGTTCCAACTTTGACTGCGACATAATTTGATGTTTTCTGATCTCGAGCAAGCCAAGCTGTTGAGAAGGTCCCATGGCCGAGCTTATGCAGTATCTGATAACGATCGCAATGCAAAGATTCGTTGATATAGATCGGATGGTATCCTCCAGGTTTATAGTTTTCAAGTGTTTCAACTTCTTCGATGTATTTGTATCTAAATGTTGGTTTGGAGATGGCGGCATCAGAGTGCCTGCGATGTAGTGGCATCTGGAACGGAGGGCGTGCCGGCGAGCACGTATGTCGCGGAAGTATTTGTAGTACTTTTAAACGCATCGTTGGTCTGCCCATGATAGAGAACGCCACGCGTGGCAGACAGAGCCATGCGTGATGATGAAGTTGACAAAAGCAGCAAATCTCCAGAGGTCGCGACTCCATCATTGGACGGATTCGGTGCACGGACCTTTAGCTTTAAATCCCTCGTGCTTGATTATTCTCTCTTTGCCAGAAATAGTCATATTACATGCAAAAGTCTAACAAGAGTAAGCATTTCTGTAAACACCAGAAGCCGCATTCTAAGACATGGTGCTAGACAAATAACAATCTTGTAATTAAGGTGTAGTCAGATTGCACATGGCTGAAAGCCCTCATATGCCGCACAAAATCGCTTGATCGTTGTACAGCAGGATTCTGAAGTATCTTCCTCGGAAATACGAGTCACTGGCGAGTAGTTGTTCATATCTCAAATTCTTTCCTGTGATGTTTGTTTAACTTTGTTTAAGTTTATTTAAGATTTAAAAATAGTATTATGAGTTAGTCAAGACAAGGCGAGCATAACACCGCTCTATAAACTTTCATATAATTTTCTTTATAGTCTTAGTGAGTTCGTGAGTGCATTTCGAGCCAGAGTCTAAAAATTTCAATTATAAAAAGCCTGGTAAGAACAGTAGTATGAGAAGTGTACTGTTGCATTGCAATCCCCGTACTGCAAGGTGTCTAGACTTTCCTACAATGTCCACTGTCAACGCCGTGAAGTTCTTTTTCCACAAGGCTAATGTGCCTTCCACTGAAGCTCGAAGACAAGCCCTCATTGCCCTGGCCTACCAAGCAGCAAGAAACAACGAGCTTTACCCCAAGGAAGTCCTTATAAGGTATTTTATCCCCATACTCTATGCTTCCTCAATCCGGTGACAACATGAGATATAACGACAGTGCTGAATCTTGGCAGGAGTGGTGTTCACGACATGTCCACTATTGATGGCAAGCGTCTGAAAGATCCTCGAGGTGCTCACATCACCTTGAGTTTCAAGACAAAGGATTCCAAAGGTCGTGATACTCACGTTTCCTCTCATGGTTATGTGAAGGACTTGAAGACAGTAGAGCTCTCTGAAGCCATACAGATGAAGGAGAAGCGCGACTCGAGCAAGAAGAGAGGTGGCAGAGCTGTCTGGCCCGGTAAAACAGAATTGTGGGAAGCACCTGATGTTTGGTATGGACATGGAAAATGAACTGATTGAAATTCCAGTGGCATGTAACAACCTGGCTGCCAACTTCGTGGGGATGCGGTATTGGTGGACTCAACAATCAATCATCCATTGGCGACGCATTTTGCAGTACACCAAGAAGATCAGAATACCCAACAGAAAATATCCAGAGGATAAATACTATAATATGATTGTAATTTTTTTAAGTTTAAATGGTTTCTCTTTTGTTTCTTCTCTACTTGGGCTTTGTGATATCATCATTGACAAAATGTTGTTCATGGATGAGGCAAATGCTGATTGGCGGGTCACAGACTCAAATGTCCTGTAATTTAGCCCCACCTGAGTCTATCGTCCTGACTGATAAGGCAAACTGCGCGGTACTGTCGGTAACCGTTGAGAAGCATTTTCGCAGCCAAAACACCACAAAAATGGAAATGACGAACAGCGAAAGGAGAATCGAATCGAATTCAGGTTCGGAACTACCTAGATTACAAAGTAAATTAGATAGGTATTTAGTCGGTAGTTCCTAATGAGGAAGGAGTATTTGCTTGATGATGATTAAAGCCCTTGGTTGACGATTAATGAGCAAGTGATGACCCTAGGCTCCCTAACGCTGCTCGAATGGCAACGGAGAATTTTACTATTAAACCGATTACGCCATTGGATGTTGTTGAAGACGAGTCCGCAATTGGGGCCTAGTTGGTTACGACTGGGAGAGTAGCAACGCGATCAACCGCAGACCGGTGATATCTATTATAGATACTTGTTAGTTTGTAGAACGACTGCAATGAACAGAAGAATAACCTGGTATTGAGAGATACGGTCTCAGCATCCAGCGGGGTTACAAAACCAGCTGGTCGATCAATCATCTTCCTTATATCCCTCCCGGACAACGAGAAACGGGGCCTCGGCAAAAGAGCCACTGATGGCTTCGTCGGTATCGATAATCTAGATGTCCGTACCTTTGAAGCTGTCTTAGCCCTTTCAGATGAACAGCGTCTTAGGGACAGCGTACCCATTTACTAATCTGGAGAACAGCTCAAGGAGCTCTCTATCAACCACCCAGCCGTACCATCACCAGGACATTCTCGACTTTGTGTGATGGTATCCTGTTCCAAAATGCGAAGCGGCTTGGAGGCTCGGCGGGGCCTGTCAGGATTCTGGCGGGAAAGTATATATTAGGTTGTCTTCGGTCCCACTGGGATGCGTACTAGTAAACCTTTGATTTTTACAGATACGTTTACAGTAGCCCTGATTCCTTTTTGCCGTTGAATAATACCAGGAAAGCCGATTGGTTAGCATTGATACTTCAAGCACAGCCACCTCCTACCTTACATGTCAATCGACAGGGTTTAGCGTTATATACCCCTTTCCTGACTAAAGATAATTTTATGGAAAAGGATTGACATTTTGTCAAGGGTAGTGTCAGATATCAATCATTTAGGGTTATGTGGCACTGAGAACAAAGTCTTTTGAGAATTTGTCTATCCATCCTCTTACAGCGATAACGCTGTGATACATCATTCTCCCAACTAGATACAACACCAACGTAAGACGCCCTAGATATCATCTACTTCTGTGCCTTGACGCGGCACAGTACCCAACCAAGATAAATCGGCTTCTTGCTAACAACACCATTCTTCGCAGTGAGATCCTTGGTGATAGGCACAGTACCATACTGATCCTTGTACATCTGGCAAACGATGTCATCCAGACTGGGAGGTTCGACGCCCTCGACGTCGGAGTATACACGAGAGAGCTCAAGCTCTGTGAGCTTGTTGTTCTTTTGGTGGGTGAGGACACCGAGGGGCACGTTGAGAGGAAGAGTGCTGTCCTCTGGCTTGTTGACAGTGAGGATGGCGACGCCGACGTGAGGGCTTGACTTAGGGATGGCTGTCACCGCAACGGTGAAAGTGGCGAGACTGGCGAGAAGAGTTGGGAACTGCATGGTAAAGATTGATGCTTTTGTTTTGTTTTTGTGCTTTGCTTTAATGATGAGATGAGATGTTTGTAGCTGGAAACCTCGATTCACTTGGTAAGTAGGTGGCCTTTTATACTTGATTTAACTGCTCGGCCTTGGTATACGGTATGTGCATTCCCAGTCGGGCCACGTAAGTTTGAGCCCAGGTTCCAACTCCCTCGAAAGAAGCCTCTGTTTACGGCGAAGCTCTCACGACATTTACCCATGTCACTTCCTGTATCGATCAATCAGAGTTAAAGTTCAGATCCACTCTGGATCCACTCAGAGTGGATTCAATCTAGCGGGTGGATTCGATCCAACGACTGCCCCACCCAGAGTGGAGCACTTTCACAGAAACTGCCAGATTGGGTCACGCTATCCTCGTTGAGTACCATGGAAGGCAGCTAGAAATGCATTCTGTAAGTAAGATATCGTGTGATAGTAAGCCGGCAGGATTAGGTGCCCTGGCTGAATACGAGAATGAAAGGTCCGAGCAAGGCGAGTGGATAAGGTTATTTATCCGGCTCTCCGCAAACATTGCAGAACCTTGTCGAGCTGGTATGGATGACTGCATGAGGCTGTGCCTCTCTCGAAAAGTCCTACGGGTATATTGCATTTCTCCGGGAGACAGCACTCTGATACAATCCGCCTGATCTGAGCTAGTGGCCTACACCAGCAAATTTATAGTATACAGTCCCGGGTGAGTGGATACGCTGGTGGTCTACCTGTATAAGGTTGTAACTGGAAATATATGAAATTATCTTCTTGGGTTGTCTTCTTCTTGGTTATACACTATGCCTCCAAAACGAGCGTCTTACTTTTTTCTCCTTTCATCTCTTCCATTCTCCGTTTATTATCTTTTCCCCCATTGGCTCCTGTTTCAGATCACGTGTTTGCTCTCGACGAATGTTTGTTGCAAGCGATGTCGATCTATCGCTCCACTTTCAACGTTGGGCGCGAACATTTCTCCAGAATATCAGTTCCATATATCGCGCGCCTAATGAACAGCCCCAATACCTCACCGGCTTCGGGACTGTAAACTACTTGAATGGAGCTTCACTGAAGCAAATACGTCTAGAAACCAGAGAGCAGGAAAACAGATACTGACAAGCACAAAAACACGCGACTCTTCACCTTGATACCGCTCTCATTTACCCCTCCCCGCCTTACGCTTTTGCCCTTCGGATGAGCCACCGAACTGGTTAGTAACTGGACTGATTTTCAATATTGTGGAACTGACAGATCCAGTTCTTCGCTATGGTGCAGCAAGTTGCTGTAGCTTTGTACGATCGGGGTAACTTCTTTCGTGGGGATAAGCGACGAGTTTTTGGCTACGAGGCTTATCACTGGGGCATCATCATCATGCCTGAGAACCATCAAGCACAAGACTACCACGCCTTTTGTGCAACTGATGTATCTGAGATCAACCCCGTCACTTTCCGAATGCGCAACCCCAGCATGAGCTGGTGGCTTCGATCGGAAGAAAACATCAACCCTGGAGAAGGTGCTAAGCCGCTTGGGTGCATTGTTATTGGAGAGATACCAGATGAAATCACGTTTGCCCAACTTGACGAGTTTTTCAACTCAATTTCTCTGCCGGTTAAGAATACGCATCCGCAGCAGAGCTGCGTTACATGGATCATAGAAGCCATTCATGCCCTGCAGGAGAAAGATTGGGTTCCGCAGTTTGAGCTTGATCAGTTTAAGGACTTGGCTGTGTCTTATGCGGATGAGCGAATGTCAGGGTCAAACTCGGAAATCACATACTACAAAGGTTAATGAGCTATTCTGTTGTTAGTAAATCTTTACGGTCGAGATATCGAATCTTAACGGTGGATACATATATATTAAGGTTTTTAAAGTTCAACTTCCAAGTTTTATTTGAATCATACCAAGATCTTTCGCTTAGGATAGATCTGGGCAATTCATTCAAACTAATACTTCAAACTGAAGCGTTTCAGTCAGTGTCGATTTAGAACCTAACCCTCTATATGCTTGGTATCGCGGGCTTGTATTCCAAGCTCGCAGACGTACAGCATTTGAGCTTAGTATAAACACTTAGCTTGATCTAGATATACGATGATCGAGCACGCATCACTACAGCGGCATATGTGGGAGTCAATGCAAGCCGCTTTACATTCTCGTGAACATAGGTCTGGGCCAATGACGTTGCCAAAATAAAGGACACGTCTGAAAAAGTTCAAGCTCCTTGCTTTCTACAGCAAAGCGAGATTTTAGCCTTCTGATCATAACTTGAAAGTGTTTCCATTTCAAGAGATATCAAGCGATGCAAAATATGTCTTGCCACTTGTATGGTTAAGACTTGCGGTATAGCTCTCTTATCTAGCGAAAAGCCCTATTCACATGGTTCCCGTTTCAATTTTTATTTTTATTTATTTATTTATTTATTTATTTTTTTTTTGGGGGGGGGGGGGGNNGGGGATCAATTCACAAAACAATATTGTCTCCTAATTGTAGCTGAGGAAGGCATGATTCTTTATTGTCTACCAAGGTGATGAAGCAAATCTAGCCTTGTTTTGGCATACAATCCTCTGTTCCGTAACAATTAAGTTGCAATGGCCACTTCATTTCTAAGCCGCAGTCCAGTTTCCTGTTCTAGAAATGTCAGTCGTCGGGTTGATAGGGTTATTAAGCGAGCCCTCCATCTTGAGGCCGTTGCTAAATTCGATTGTGATGCTGTTGCAAACCCTGCCTCGAAAGTCGTGACTTTCATCAAGCGCTCCAGCGTTCTCATACTCCAAAATGGCGTCGCCACTGATGAACTTCTAAAATAGCGGGATTGACTGGGCTAGACAAATTGTACTGAATCCCACCAATCATGACGGAGCCGCTGAATTGGTTTCCGCCAGTAGACTTGATATAGCCCGTTTGTAACAGGCGTCTTGTATTGGTTAGACGACAGTGGATATGAAAGAAAAATATATGTGCTACATACCTTGAAATTGCGTGTAAAAGTTTGTAATAAAGCGCAAGAATCCTTCACAGCGACGCAATCAAGTATGAGAAAAGGAGAAAAGGAAGTGTATTAGGAGGCGATCTGGGAACTTAAATGTGATTCTCGTCCATGGATCTGATGCCATGGCCTACAGTATTTCGGTCCAGTATAACTCTTCTAATGGGAAGGGATAGGCGGGCAGGCGGGAGGCAAGACGGCTGGGTAACTAGGATCTCCCGCTTACAACATAGGTTGCTGCGAGAAGAAACATTCTCGTTGAATAAGTCGATAAAGAGATCGATCTAGTTTTACATCAACTTTCAGCTTGCGGTCGATCCTTTCCATGTCTAAGCCTGTCTCCAAAAGTAAAACTGTGAACCGAACACATTGGCAATCTAGTTCAATACCACTATGACCTCCAACTATACAATAGTTCTCCACAGCCTTTCGGTAATCCAATTTGATGTATAGAAACTAACATGATCTACATCGAATCCAGCTGTCAGCTACCTGTCGATCTCTTCTACATTAAATAAATGCCGCTCAGGCAAACCCATCTCAAGTGACCAATGAATGGTGAAATTCGGTGATTTGACGTGGCCAAGGCCTGAACTCGACATCAAGAATTGGATGATGGAATCTGACAGACAAAGTTGTCGTTGCAGGTCACTTTATGTTGGGGTTACCGAAGGTCATTTTCTTACGTCCACTGGTTCTAATCACATTCGAAATTTCCATGTTTTCATATCTGGGCGACATATTAACTATCAAGTGACAGAAATCCCTCTTTTTAATCCTGATGCCCATTACCTAGATACCAATTCACGAACAAATCATGATATAGATAGAAAGCCCATGAGATGGGATAGTGTGCCAAGACCTATGTGTATCTATTGATCGCCGACCTAGAGAAGCACACAATACTACACTCAGCTTTGCGTACTGCTCCCTGTCCTCCACATTTCACGCGCAGCGCCCTAAGACTGCACTGGTCGAGCTGCAGCGCCAATAAGCTAACAATCAATCCAGATTCCCGCACCAGAAATATGTATTTCAGGGCTTATGGGACTGTCCAAATATCCCTTGATCGTGTCGCCGTTTTCGAACGAAATTGTAAATTCATGAACTCCAACAGTCCCGTGAAACCCCTGAGTTGAGTTAAGAGCCTCAGCAGATTCGTACTGCAGGGTCACAGATGAGGTGTGAAGGGGCTGCGTAGCGGGGTTGTGTTTCCCCTCAAAAAGCTTCATATCTCCGTTGATGTCAAATGTGAAAGCAAACTGGCTAGGTGAGCCGGAAGACCTAATATTGCCCTGGGCAGTTGGCATCTATTTAGCAGTTAGAGACACCGCCAAGTATTAGGCCACGTATTCATGGGTAGTACCTTGGAGATGTGAATATTGATGTTGAGAATTAAATGGTTGTTGGATAATGCTTGATATGCTTGCAAGATGAGAAATGAGAAAAGCAAAAGGCATATAGCTAGGGATGGCCAACCTATTTATACTACTAATCAAAGAATCTTATGTTATTGTTCGCATAATCCTCCTTATATCCATGCTCTGGGTACGGCAGTCAAAGACGGCTTGGATATTCCGCTTTACCGTATACAACAGCTTCCCCGCACATCAACATCAGCTTTCATCTACCGGCGATCTTTCCCCTTTTCTAATCAGGTGCTTTGAGGCCAGTCTGCACCAAATGCAGGGTATGGAATTCTGTTGGGATTGAAATCAACTCGTCAAGTGGAGGTCCGATTAGAATTCGAAGCGTTCAATGTTGCACAAGACTTTCTGCGCTAGTCTAGTTATAACAACCCTGTAATTGGCGCTTTCTACGTCTGTAGTAAGAAATTAGTAAATGTGAGAACCTAGCTTTCGACAGCCACCATCGACCATTCTGGAAATGTTATGCATCTAAATGCCTTGTAACCCCGGTATATCCGACAAAACGTGCGTCGAGTCGGTACCATTTAGGCAGTACCAAGAACCGAGTACCAGGCTAGAGCGTGTTCTTTCTGAGACTCAATCCATCATTGGTTGAATATGCCTCTAATTAACAGCTGTAACTTTCAATAGCGCGCTGCATATACATGTAAGCGGCGGCTTTCAGCTACAATTTATACCTAATCAATTTCCCCAGCATGTTCAAGACATAAGGCCAGCACAAGCTGCTAACAAAGATATACCCATTCTGGCAGTAGTGCCTTTCTTTGTAGTAATTCTTAAAGATACTGCCTAAGCGTGCTAAGTGTTTCTTTAGCTAAGAAGAGTCAATACTTAATTAAGCCTGGCCTGTATCTGAGCATGCATTGGTAGCGCCAGCTAACAGGTCACAGGTCATTCTGGCGTCACCAAACAGCATGGCACATAGCTTATGGGTCAGCGACTCAGGGTCCTGATAAGTCTTGACAACTCAGAAATTGACAAAATACTTCCTAGCACTTTGCACCACTATCGCCTGCGCTTTGACTTGAGCCCAGCTAACATAGCATTAGCTACCAGCAGCTGCCATTAATGGCAATGGGCGGCAGTTTGAAAACGAGGGAGAGGATTGCTGGCATAAGACTGAAGCATAAAGATAAGGCAGGACGATACTCACATGCTGATAAACAGCATGCTAGTTGGGAGTGACTCTCGCCCTTGAGTCTGACATGCATATGCTAACAGAAAGAGTCTAATCATATAAGCTAGTGAACTGAGCTAGTATTTTGTACAATTCAACTTTAAGCCAACAATCCGTTCTTTTTAGAAACATGGGCACGTCATCTATCCCTGCAGCATATACTGGTTACTTTAGCATTGCGGGCAAAGATATCTCAATTGAGATGGGAGATAATTGCTCCCCAGCCGTTGGCTCAACTATGATGTCAAGCTCAGGTTTCAATATATAGCTCTCCCCCAGTAACTGTTTCCTTTCTCATCAAGCTGCAAATCATGTAAGATCTTTTCTTTTTCTATCGTCTTGTCTTCAAGCAAAATAAACTTCCCTTCCCCACGAACAGAGAACTTTTTCTCTATTGGCTGTTCTAGTTCGCCAGTGATCTCCACATTGTGATCTATACGCAAGACATACCTTGTTGGCCCCCGACGTCTACTGTAATTTTGCCTGTGTGTTCGCGACTTACATCATTGAGATAATTACCTGCTCCTATCAGCACCGCCAACTTCTTGTCAAAGACTCTCAAGATATATTTCACCCTGAAACATGGAGTGAGCCTGTTGACCCATCTGTCCTCGTTGTTGTCGCCTTCGCCACATTAGGTGAACATAAATGTGACGCGGCCTCTCACACACTTACTTCAGGTACCTCGCATGACAGATAAGCTATACAGCTTAATAACTAAGAGTATATATACAGTACTAATTAACGACTGCTTAGACCTAGTCCCCGACCCAGAAAACGAACCACTGTCGGTTGGCGCCATTTCAATACCACCTGTAATCCTGATACTGTTATTCAATGTAATAGACCCGGTTGCAGAAGGCATCTAGAATATGGTCAGATGATATTAGGTGTTATGCAAAGGTATTAAGGATAGTAGTACCTTGCAAATATTGGTATGAATGTAAACGATAAAATATTGGTTGGAAAAGACTTGTTTTGCTGCAATGAATTTGATGTCGCTACTCGCACGGCCCTAGCGATTGCTGCATTTTCAGTGCCTTACTACTTCCCAGCATGTTAATTCCCTCAGTGTAGAAAATGCACCGGAAGAATATCTATCACATCGACTAGATCTACATCAGCTTTCAGCTACATGCCGATCTTTCCTTAATAAATGATGCTATCAAGCCTGGGACAATTTTCTAGAGGAGATAATTTGCAGGGCGATTGCATTACTGGCCTAGTGCATCCCCATTTGACACCTGTAACATTCAATAGCGGCGTCTTTCAGCTACAATGTGTGGCCAATTGGCCGCTTAGCATGTTTATTTAGTGAGAAATTAGCACGGCGCTGTTACAGAGCTGCTAATGAGGGCATATCCTTTCTGATAGCGGTGCTTTAGTCCAGTCGACGTGTCAAAAATACTACCTGAGCGTACGGATAGTAGTTTTGTCTTGATCTAACAGGAGTCGATACTTTAATTGAGCCGAGCTTGTGTCTGAGCATACATTACTAGTGCTAACAAACAGGCCATTATTGCATCATTGTACAGCATGGCGCAAAGCCAATGCGCGACAAGTTTGTGACGGCTTTCATCTCACCGCCAATTCTTTTAGAGACGTTGGTACCTTGTCCATCACTACGCTAGCTAGCCACTTTGACATTGCTGACAGGAATATCGCAGTTGCGACTCTTGACGATTGGTTCATTGCCCTTGGCTCAACTTTATTAGTTACTCAATTGGAGATGCCGTTTCCTAGATTGTCCTGCGACGAAGTATACTACAAAGGAACTAATGTAGTGTGCCAAGATTCGATCAAACATTTGCAGACAATGGGTTGTTCGCTAGTAGACGGAAAAAAACTCAAAATAAAGCATGGGTGCATGGAGTGTCTGGCTGATGAAAAACATCTAAAAGGCCGATCCTGTAGACAGCCCGCAAAAGTCCCTCGCGACCTTGCCTGCTGGGTCTTTATGGGCATCAGTTCTATGGCGTCCAAACTCAAACTGTCGATAGAGCTCACATGTTTGCCGGATTTATAAGAGCTAGAAACGTTATGTGAGCTGACTTTGCGTGCAGAAGTATGAATGAAACAAATATGGCTCGAGATGCTTGATGGTCATGTATATAGTATTAATGCTTGCGGCGTCTACACTCTGTCCTAGCTTTAGTGGTTACTCCCTCTGCATTTACCATCTTGGATTGTCTAGACTATAATATAGGATTGGTTATAAGAGCACTTCGAGAGGTCGTTCCTCTCCATGTGAGTGTACCCGCATTCCAGATTTCGATTCCTTCCATGCGTATCCCCAGTTTGACTTCTCTGAGTACCTATCCCTCGCTCATCTCAGTGTCCTGTCCATTTCCTTCATCCTTGGAAGAAACGAGTTCCTTCAGCTCTGTCAGCTTCTCTTTACCCAGACTCGCCAGCCCAGAAGGTCCCATCTCAACAATAGCTTTCATGACATCGCAAGCCATCTTCGTGTGAGTTAATCTGTCCAGTTCCGCGGCCCGTGTCTCGGCTTCTTCAACGCATTTCTGAACCGCCAGCCTCGCTGCCTCAATCATCGCATCGGCCCCTTTAATGTCTTGCTTCGTTTGTGAGCGTAATATACTAGTCTCGCTCACTGACAAAAGCTTCTAGACGTTCTGTCCCAAGACTGATCGGAATTTGAGGAGACCCCTGGGCGATTGTGATCGCTCCGTACAACTTCTGAAGTAAGTGCTATCTATTATAAGGGGATAAACGAACTATTATACATCTCGAGAACCATACTTGGAGCAATAACTCTGAGAGCGCTATCAAACACACGTAAATTGTCAACCGACTACATTTATCCTCTTTAACCGAGTTATGCAACTCGTCTTGTCAATCGCCAGCAGTAAATCTTGTCCACTTACTGATTCATTGACCAAGGGCGTAATCCGGCCGACACTGGCTCCATCACAAACAATTCAGAATTTTTCATATCAGACCCCAGCCAGCTTGAAAACTTCCTCCTCCTCCTTCTTTCTTCTCACCGTATCGTACTTACGCTTCGACTGCTTGTCGTCTCGCTTGAGAGGTTTAATCAAAACCACAGAATGATTCAAATGAATTGTCAGGTCATGCAATCGCTGCTTCTCTCGTTTAAGCTCGGTACGGAATCTTCCATTTCGATTGGAACCTTTGTACCATAACTTGAGCTTTTTAGAAAACGAGCTTGCCCAGATGCGGCAATCTTGATCACCAATAGCCAGCGTCTCAATCCCCTCTTCTAGATACGTTGTAGCAGAGGAAAAGAAGGACTTTGGGGACTCGTAGGCCTTGTTTGCGAGCCAATCCGTGGAGAAGATGTAAGCATAGGTAGGGGGGCAGAAAACCACCGAATGCTGATCATAGACTCAGTTCCTACTGCATTCGCGTAAATTCTCAAAAAGTGCCGCCAGCTGTAGCTGTACACGTTGGTTCTTGTTCCTGTTAGATGCCATGATAGCATAGTCCAACAGCAGCGCGATGCCATCTTGAGAAGAAGGGTCAACCCCCTCCCAGCTCCGACGAAGACACTCGTACTGGGCTTCAATTGAGACTGAATGATCAATGTATGATCGTTTCCACTTTGAGAGGTGATATTCAGTCATGTTCAGGATCACTGCGTGATTAGAACCCACATGGGTAATGAAGCATCGCAGAATCTGGGCATGTGTCCATGAAAGGAACCCAATGAACTCATCAGGGTAGCTCTGAACTCTTGGCAGTGACCCTTCTCGGAACTTCTTCAATTCGTCCTGGACGTCCATGAACTTTTTCCTTATCGCATTGATAAATCCTATCAACGGATGTTCAGAGGGCAACTCATTTGCATACCCTCTCACCTTTTCCAAGAAGCTCCCGGAGAGACCTTGGCGATTTTTCTCCAGGCGCTGGGAGCCTCGTCGGCGCATAGCATGGAATACCATCAATATCCTGAGAAAATAGACGAGAGCGTAAGGGTCATTAAGCTCATAAGGGCTTGCTCCATATAAGAATCGGGATTTGATGCTCAAGAGCATATCCTCTAGTATGAGCTTGAGATTGCCAGTCCGTGAGCCTCGTGCGAGCATTGAGGCTTCTTGGCTCTGGTGGAACAACAGCTCCCATGATCTCGTCGACCTCGTGGTCAAAGAGTTCGACTGAAAGTTGAAGCTGTCGATACGCCAGGTAGCGTCGCTGCCATCGAAGACTCGGCCAAGCAAGGTTCGGATATTGTTAACAAGGCTCTCCAGGGATTCTCGCTGGGTCGATAGACTGTTCTGAATAGTGGAAATAGCAGCCGATTGTGATGTTGCAGCCTGGGCTTGCCTACGGCGTGGCTGTCTCTCAGCTTGATTTGGAACCGATCCAGCATTTCGTCTTGTCTGGTTCTTCGAGAATTCAGGACCCCACTGCCTAAGCCTCGACTTATACATAGCCTCCCTGTAGCAGTCAGTCCACTGGTGAATTATTGTCGGAGAGGAAGGAGACTTACGTAGGCGGTCGTCGCCAAGAGCTCTTTAGCAGTTCCATTGTCCTTTTCAGGGTTAGATTATCGCGAATGTATATGCGTCTGATGTCTTCTTTCTTCGCTTCCCATTCCTCATCCGTTATCTCCTGGCTGCTGGGCTGCGGATGCTGACTCGCCCCTGGAGCTGCGGTTTCGGGGAGAAAAGTGGCATCGATAGGGTCGAGGGACATGTGTGCAAATGAGTTATCCATAGCTTCAAGGAAGAGAGACTGAGCTGGGTCCTGTACTGGATTTATGAGGCCAAATTCAAACATGGTCATATCCATGTCGGGTTGCTCGAATGCAAGGGGGATTATCTGACCAAGCTGCATAGGCTGATTATAAGTGTAGTCGAGGGGACCATCATGAGGGTTGTCAATGACCATATTGTCAGTGTCGATATGATCGCCTGGTTCAACGAGATAAGAATAGCCAGGCTGCGACTGAGTGAGGTACGTGTTTTCGTGCCCAGGCTCATGGCCAGGTGCTTTAAAGTTATACTGCCACTCCATAGTGGTGAGAGTTGTGCGATTGAGTGTGGTCGACTGAAGATGAACGCGATGCAATGGTCAATATATATTCATAGCAGCTTACCAAAATAACGTCACGTCAAGGGGCTCTTCCACGAAAATGCAAAAGGCTTGGGATAAGCATCTGTCAGCTGATATCTCAGTGCTTTATCCTCAGAGGCTCGATGCAAAAAGTATCCTGCATAGCCGAAAGCCGTTGATTGGGCGATGCTAAAGTATTCTGCATGAGAAAAATACATGATCATTGGCCGATCCTAAAGTATCGTGCATGGAGGGCGTCTCACGCCCCGCACTCCTGATTGGTAGCCAGAGACATATGGCGTTCTTGTGTCGGGCCTCAGAGCCTGATCCTCGTTGGCTAAGACATTTGCCAAAGACTAATCAATTCTCTTCAACTCGTCTTTCCTTTCAAAAAAAAACATATAAACCCATCCTCTCTCCGCTCTGTTCTTTCTCATCACAACATTCATTTCATTCATCCTACATCTCTTGCTCTCGACCGTCTTTGCATCCTCCATTCACTCTCTAGATCATCATGGTTTCTTCACGACTTCCTGACGAGGGCAACCCTTCAAGCTCCATTTCCAGTGAGAAACGTGTTCAGAGCATGCTGGATGACATTGAAGGAGAAATGAAAGGCAAAGACCGGGCCATCGTTGTAGTCATGTCAAAGCGAGACCTGCATGAGCTTGAAGACAAAGCACCAAAGCTATAGGCTAAACCAGTAAAAGGCAAGTTACACCTATGTTATAACACTTCTTCGCGTTGATTAATCCTCCATCAGACAAGTCGCCTGTCTTCATCATCCCCAACAGTATGCTGGATGGGCATGTCACGGAGATTGCTAAGGACAGTCAGATTACAAGTTTGACAATCATGGCGGGTGAAATGATCTCTCATATTCTCTTCCAGGTTCCAGCCTGCAGCATTAAGACCCTCAAGATACGCCGTTGTGGCCATCATGCCGGTGAGCAGAATGACTTGTTCATTGATGGGGCTTCCAAGTTCAACAACACGCGACTGGACGAATGGAAACTCGTACCTCACGACAATGCGAAGTTGCATCTTAGTCGAGACGTTCACGTTCAGCGGCATGACATATCCCATGGCGATGTGAAGCTGCAACTCGGTCAAGGCGTTGACACTCAGCGGGATGGAAAACCCCCTCGCAAGCCTTCCCGCGATTCAGATGGTGATCCTGAGGATCCGAGTGATCCAGGTTCCTCCAATCAGGCGGCCCAACCTAACAGCGACGATGACTCTTGGGACAGTATGAAAACCGTCATCGCGGTTGTCGTCGGCAGCTGTGCCTTTTTTATTGCGTCCTCACCATCAATCAAAGCCGAAGCCACAGGCTGGCAGGTGAACATCAGCGTTAAAGACTTGATCTTTCAGGTTGGTAGTAGTGCCGTCAAAAACACTGTGACTATGCTGCTTGGCTGGTGCATCGTCATTGGAGTTGTCGTCGGTCTTGCGGTGTATTATACTCCTTGGGAAAATTGGTTCCCATCGCTCAAGGCTACTTTGACATCTCGGTCCTCTCCTTTCAGGAAGCGGTGGAACAATACCTCTAACAGGGCAAGTTCACATGGAAGTTGGGTGTCTCACCTTCTGATGTGAGAGTACAGTCTGTTAGTCCATGGGATTCACGGTCTAAGACTATATCAGGGAGGTTAAAGAAAGCACAGGTAAAACAAATTGATGTCACGTCGAGTATGAATACGTTTAGATTGCTATTTTAGGTACTTGAATTGTGATGTGTTGATGAAACAGCAGAGATGGAATAACAAAAGGAACAAGTACAAAAATGTGGTTCCGCCCGGGATCGAACCGGGGACCTTCTCGGTGTTAACGAGATGCCATAACCAACTAGACCACGGAACCAGGCCTTATGATTGGACGAGAGAACATTTCACATTGCTGCTGTTGAGCGAGACCAGAGCTGCTGAAGACCTGGGATTCCATTCATGGTGTACATTGAAAGTGCATGTCATGGCATCGTTACTTTTACTCTGTGATACTCGGCTTTGCTTTGGACCACTGGCGGTACGGTTGAGCAATTGGAAAACTGATTGAGGCATAGAGGTGCAATAGATCAGTTTTCCATAACTCATAACTGCTGTTTCAGTGAATATACTTGTGTTGTTCTGCGTATGGTATGGAGAAATACTTGCATTGCTAGAGAGATGAATGGGAGTTGAGGTTGGATTGGCCAATGGAATGTCTCCGATAAACCGGCAAGTAGACCCACTTGTCTCTTTCTTATCAGCAACACCAAAAATGTCACATCAGTAAAAAGTACAGACTCGTTAGACAGCGCCCAGCCTAGGGGGAAAAAAGTCTATACAACAAGATAGAGACAAAAAGGATAACTGGATGGCAATGGGATCTTGCTCCCGCCTGGGCTTGAACCAGAGGCCTTCGCATTACCGGATACTCGGGATTGAAGTATTAGTACGACGCTCTAACCAACTGAGCTACGGAAGCCACCAGATTTAATTGGCGGACAATGTCTCACCAGAGTTCAGAAGCTGAGATTCAGTACGTCACGGATCGGTTCAACTAAGACGAGCAGCCTTGGCTAGTGTGATAGCATGTCTTTACATGTCTTGGATACCATCCCACTGGGAGAAAGCTTGTCTTATATGTTGATTGCATACCTTATGATGAGATCCTCTGTTGCCGTTCTCTGATTAGATGCAATCTCTAAGGCGAGATAGTGACGTGAAATTTGGACTCCTCGCGAACTAAATATATCTGGCCATTCTAACTCCTGGAACTGCCGCTTTATGGCGGTTTTCACTTATCGACCGGCCCGTGAGATTCGTTTACGGGTAATAAGTTGCGGTTTCTGAACTATATGCAACACGTACCTGGCCAAAAGACCCTGAAGTCTCATCTAAATAGACTTTGATAATATACTTTAAGACAACAGGGTCCAGAACGATGTCTTGGCATGTGAAGCTGTAATAAAAAACCCTCAACTTCGAGTACGTCGTTACTGTATAGGAAGGGATTACTTGAACCAGTTGTTAAAGTATCCGTCAAGCCCTAGCCAGTTTTATCCGCCGAAGCAGTCTACATTTCTAGTATCATTGTGTTGCTCTTGTATAGCTTCAGATCAACGCTTTGGTAAACCGAGCAAGATGACATCAACCGCTTCCAACTTCATTGTTCAGTCCAAAGAAACCTTAGGCATAGCCTAAATCTTAGTGAGTTAGGCTGCGGGCGGTCCTAAAGCGGTATAGTGACAGGACGTCCTAATTTACTACAACTGCCGACCTTGTTGTCTTCAACCCCTCAATTGCAACGTGCATCTTATCCTCGGAACACTAATAAATGAGGCAGCACCTCTGCAAAGTTTAATTAGGGTGATATCAGTCGCAAGTTCAGCATGTCCGTCACGGTCAGGCCGTCGGGCAACGCCCCCAGGCTCATATCGAAATACGAGTTTAGAAAGACAGACCGCCGGTACCAATTCACCGACATGTGTCCAAAAGAAGACGAAAAGGTCAAATGCATCATTCAATCGTCATTCGATTCGGAAACAAACATCATTAGTTCTACAAATGGCTTCGTATTGGGCGCGCTTAAAGCATACAACAAACATCATCATCTGATCTTCCGACCAGACGATATTTGGTTGGCAATTCTGACGCAGCTCAGCTTCTTCATTAATCGTAATGCTGAAACGCTCCGCGACTTGTTTGTTGCGCATGGTGAGACGAAATGTTTGGCTGTTATATCACCAAAGATTCTCAAGCAGCAGGACACTGGGTTGATGGCAAAAGTCCTTGCTGAAGCTATGGGCAAAAACATAAAAGATAAGAGCTTTCATAAATGGACCATACCCGACTTTACAACCACCACAGATACAGACGTTATCGCTGCCTCTATTGTCATGGCTGGTGCTTTCCGGTCATATTTCAACTACAGGTTCATGTTCTTCTGCGGTATACCATCAATAACACTTCTGGGTATTAAAGAAGACTGGTCCAGCCTCAGAACACGTCTAGACGGCTTTGTCGCGCTTGCAAACGGCTTACCACCGGGCAGTCGGCAGTCCGAAGAGCTGGACTGCTTTCACAAACTCTTGGTCCTAGTGCTGGACCGCATGGCTCGAACATTCGATGATCCGACAGATCCAGAGATTGTCGACTTCTGGTCCCGAATGGCTCACGAGTCTAGTGGCAGTGGTGTGCATTACATATCTGGCTGGCTGACTGCCTTTTGCTTCTGGTCTTCAGAAGGCGAACCACTCTACTATGAACCCCAAGGAGCAGTCGACATAAAGTCGTCTGATAAGACTCGACCAGGTTGTGTCCTAGATGGCGTCCAATATCATCGAATTGATACAGATGTTATCCCGATAGGATGGACTAGTGCGCCGGTTGAGGTTGATGACAATGGCCTTGTGTACAAGACAACGATGATTGCAGGTTCAATGGGGATGAGGGTCTCAAGTAGTGGCGATAAGTTAGATCAAACCAATAGAGATTGTGATAATGTCAGTGCTGATGTCGATGGAAGGCATATGGTCACGAAGAAAGGCGAGCTTCGGAATGTTACCTTCGTACGGACTGATGAGGATGACCTAGAGATAGGTCCAGATACTCTTCAGCCAGTGATTGGGTGGTGGATCTACGAGATCGAGACTAACGAGGGCGATGGCGATGAATACTGGGGCGCTACGAATGAGGAAGATTATAAACCAACACGCTTGGCAGCTTTGCTAAGCCGTAGTCAGGAAGCATGAGTGATGAAGAGATCAGATGCAGAACCAATTGCTGACATATGAGAAGATTCACTGAAGAGAGACAGTTTTTCAGCACCAAATCGTATTTTAATTGTCTATAAGTATGTAATATGATTTAGTACAAAATATATATAGGGGAAATAAAAAGTCCACCATCCACCTTCTTCCCACTATCCATCAATCCATTAAACCACTTAGAGCATGGCAAGAGCACCAACGATGGCGAAGACGCCAGCAGGGACAACCTGGGCAGCACCGGCAGTGACGACACCGGGGTGAGTAGGGGTAGCAGCAGGAGGAGCAGCAGGGCCGGTAGGAACAGGAGCAGTATGAGCAGGAGGGTTGTAACCGGGAGCGGTAGCAGGCTTGGTAGCAACGGGGGCAACAGAGCAAGCAGTGGGGGTGACGAGAGTACCCTCACCGTTGAAGGGAGAGTAGCCAAGGCACTCAGCGTAGGTAGCAGCGCAGTAAGACATGTTGGCGTCAGCGGCAGTGCGGCACTTGTTGTACTTGTCGGAGCACATCTCGGCACAGTCCTTGTTCTCGGCGGGAGAAGAAGGCTTGGGGGGAGCGTAGCCGGTGGGGACGATGGGCTTGGTGGTGGTGAAGTGGCAGTCAGGGACGGTGACGGTGCCGGGAGCAGTGACGGGGATGGTCTTGTTGCCGTAGGTGAGGGTGGTCTTCTCAGGGCAGTAGGTGGTGACAGCGGTGACAACCTCGGTGGTGTAGACGGCAGTGGGCTTTCCACCGGCGTGGCAAGAGGTAGGCTTGACGAACTTGCCGCTCTCCCAGGGGTTGTAGTTCAAGCAGGCAGCGTACTCAGCAGCGCAGGTAGCCATGTTGGCGTTGGGAGCGACACGGCAGTCATCGTACTTGTCAGAGCACATCTCAGCGCAGTCCTTGGCGTGAGTGGGCTTGGGAGGAGCAGCATAGCCGGTGCCGGTAGCGACGGGCTTGGTGATGGTGCAAGAGCAGTCCTCGATGGTGAGGGTGGTGGCCTCGGTGACAGTGTAGGTCTTGTCGCCGTAGGTCAGGGTGGTGGCTCCAGGGCAGTAGGTGGTCAGGTGAGTGACGACCTCGGTGGTGTAGTGGACGGTCCCGTTGGAGGGAGGAGCGTAGTGGGGAGAGGCGGTGGCAGCGCCGATGAGGACGCTGGCCAGAGAGGCGGACTTGATGAAACCCATTTTGACGGTTTTTGGTGCTTTGATTAGCTGGTGGTATAAGCGAGTGTGAGTGTTTTTGAGCACGAAAAAGTTGGACTGGAAACGAGTGTGTCTATCGTGGATGGGATGAGAAGAAGAAGACTTGAAAGGAAAAAGGGAATGGGGGGGGAGGTTATAAGCATCTGTTGTTCAGCCTCAGCTGAACCTGTTATGATTTGACTACCGATGCCGAACCGATCGATGACCCCCATCACTCCACGCAGTCCACTGGTATTGCGGGGATTGGAACCACCGAAAAGCTCGTGTTTATTTACGGCAACAGAACCAGGTTTTTAATACGAACAACTAATTTACCGCTCAAATGGGTCCGGAACTCGGCCTCTTTTTTGGGTTGCAATTGGTCAGTGCCATACGCAGCGCGACGAAGCGGGCGAGTAGCGGCAAGGATATCCTGTGCTATACGACGAGTCATCTCATCTTTTCTTTTTTTTCCTTTCCCCTTACGCTAAGCACGTACCTGCGCTAGACCCAACTCTAGCGTCGGATGATGATTTATGCATCTTATCTTGTTCAGATGATTATTATCATGGGTTCTTGTCAGCCTCAAGATTTTCATGCTTTAAATTAACCTCGTAAAAAGCGATCTTCTACTTTATTTAGATCAAGCAATTTAACCTTGTCGTGTAAGTTTTCTCTATCACTTAGGAGACTGGCCTTTTGTAAGTTTTGTGTCTGCCGGTTTATCCGGACAAGACTAGCGTTTTGAGTTTTGCTTCTTGTACCGGTATTGCCGACCCCCTGAATGGGATAAAAAGGGTGTTCACGAATGATTGGACATAAAAGGTCAAGTTTGTGATTGGGTGAGACACAATGAGGCTTTTTGAGCTGATGTGAGATGGATGGGTAAGCTTACTAGAACAATATGATTCAGAAACTATGAATGGAGTACAATAACCTTGTCTACTCCACTGATCTACTGAGGCTTTTCTCGCGACATTTGCCTCTCCAGTAATTCTTTCAACTCGCCAGTGCAGTCTTGTTGACCCAAGAATACTTCAATCATCTTGACTCCATCGCTCTCCTGTACCACTTTTGAATCAAGAGCAGTTTTTAATTCTGCAAAGGTTTTTGCTGAGAAATATCGCTTCGATGCATCGTCTTGGCTCAGTCCAAAAAGGCCAAGGGCATGTTGGTGGTTCCACGGCGAAATATCGTTATAATCCGCATTCCTCCCGTGAATGGCCCGCTCAATTGTGTAGCCATTGTTGTTGATGACGAAGATGATTACGTTGAGCTTTTGTTCAATCATTGTGCTGATCTCTTGGGCAGTCATTTGTAAACTTCCGTCGCCGATGAAGAGCACCGCTCGCTGCGAATGTTTAGGATCATTCCTATCCCGCTGTGCCAACGCTGCACCCAGTGTAGCTGGCAGCATGTATCCGATCGATAGCCACGTTACGCATGTGAAGTAGCTACAGTCTGAGGGAAGTTTAAAGACTTTTCCGCCTGTAGCAGCAGTGCCGGTCTCTGTCAGGACGATATCGCCGCGACGGAACAGGGAGTTGACGTAGGAATAGAACTGAGCTTGGTTGAGAGCATCCGACGGTGAAGGGTCAGATTGTGCCTTTGCCAGGATGGCAGGACTCTCAATCTTGGCAAGTCGTGAAGAGTCGAATTGGCTGGCGATCTTTTGAAGATACTGTCGAGAGTCCACGTCGCGAATGACCTTACCAAGGATCTTAATTTGACCAGGCGAAAACGAAATCGTCACGCTCTCCTCTGGAATCGCCTTGAAGATGCCAGTGTTGATGTTGCTCATATGCGGACCGAAGAACAAGATCAGATCGGAAGACTTGAAGTAGTCCAACGACGCTTTATCACCATTGTCGGCCAAGTAAACACCATGGACGTTGGGCAACTCCTCGTTGATAAGACCTTTTCCAAACGCCGAGGTCCAAGTTGGCCAACCCGTGGTGTTGATGAGCTGATTGATCTCTTCAATCGCACCGATGCTTCGACTCTCTCCATCAACAAGAATGAGAGGCTTGGTAGCAGAGTAAATACGATCCAGGATCTTATCAACCGTCTCCGAATTAATCTCAGCAGTAGACGGTGCAGGTCTGATAACAGGCCTTTTCTCAAAATTTGCCGTCGAAACCTGCATCACTGCCAAATCATCCGGAATCTGAAGATAAACCGGCCTCTGATGAATCATTGCCTGTTCAATAATCCAATCAATCTTATCAGTCGCAGTCTGCACATCCGTCAAACAAGTCTGCGCAGCAACAACATGTCTATGCATTTCCGCAAACCTCCCATACTCCCCGTCCAAGAACGTATGGTGCACCAACGCCCTCGCAGCCTGAATATTTCTAGCTGGTGCGCCAACGATATGGATAACCGGTGCTCTTTCAGCGTATGCGCCGGCGATGGCATTAATTGCTGACAGTTCGCCTACGCCAAAGGTGGTGATTACGGCACTGAGACCTTGGATACGGGAGTATGCGTCTGCGGCATATGCTGCATTAAGTTCATTGCAGTTACCAATCCAGTTGATTCCAGTTGGTTTAATGAAGTCGAGGAGTCTGAGGTTGTAGTCGCCTGGCACGCCGAAAATAGAGCCGATGTTGATTTGTTTGAGACGCATAAAGAGGTATTCCCCGAGGGGGATTGTTTGTTGCTTTAATGTCATAATTTCTAGTGAGCAGTGATCTATGTCTATAATGAAGAGATGAAGGAAAGAATGAGTTGTCTTTATATTCATGAAGAACCAGGGCGTCGATGACATCCCCGCGTTGATCCGCATCTTGACGCCCTTTGATTGCCGGGTTCACATTCCAAATTAGGAAAAGTAGCAGAATCTCCTTGTCTAGCCGGTTCATCATCACTTTTGCCGAGGCATCCCATTTTGTGGAGCTAGCAGACTAGACTGAATATGGTGAATTAAGCGGTTCTAGGGATGGAACATTTTTGATCCTTGATGCCCGCCGGCGCTGTTAGCTATCGACTACGAAGAGAGAGATAACAACAATGTTTAAGCTCTCAACTTATCTAAAATTCATCAATTTTTGTTAGCAAGTATTATTGACAACTACTCTTAAATTATAATTGGGAATAAGAACGAGAGTGACACCCGAGCGACTGGTTATTTCCTCCTGTTAACATGGAAATCTCGGAATATCTAGATGGAAGCCGGTGTGTAGGGTAAACAAAGCGGGGTTTTAGAGTAGTCAGTAGCCCACCAAGAGACATGACAAGCATTGCCCCACCTACAAAGGAGCTATCGCGCGACACATAAAATTGTAGTGATATCGCCATATGAAGAGACAGTCGGGGAAACAGTCACTTTCTTTCTATCAGTCACATTGGGAGGACACTCAGTTTCCGCAATGGTCTCAGTCGTAACAATCGTCTTATTATTGGTCTAGGCAGTAAATGTCTTTCTTGGTCCCTGAATAGTTGTAGTGGTAGTCTTGACCGAAGTGTAGGGAATCTTCTTTATGCAATCAATTTGTTGGGCGTGCTGGGACTGGCTCTTGAAGAGGTTTGCAGGTGGAGCGTCGTTGGCTGCTCTGGCTTTGACCTTGGCTACGTAGGCGTAGCTCTATGAGTCCGTCCTCCAATTCATGAGATTCCTTTACTTTTTGAAGACGCGCACTAAATTCGATAGGCGAGCCCTAAGCAGGCGTTTATAGAACTAAGAATAAAAATACACATATGAAAAGTTGCAAGATGATTATGCAGTTACCTTGTCCACAACGACGTCGTTGGAATTTCCTCAACTGCGTTGATGCATGGTCATCGGAAGACCTTCCATCGGAATCTTTCCGATTGTTGAGCTTCCAAGAGACGTTCGTCCACCGGAAACCTCAATCTCATTTGCTCTGCAGATGTCAGTCACTATGGAATGGATGCAAGCCACTGGTGAGAACTTCTGGATGCCGATGAGACAGCTGGGAACTGCGATATCCTCAAACAAGTCAATACAGTGAAATGCAACCGTCGCTTAGCTGCCTAACACCGCTACACGTTACAGCAACCTAATGCATCCGCCTCGCAATATTACCACTTCGAGGCATACTTTATCAAATCAACACACGCCTTTGATCTCATATTTCTTGATTCCAAGACTCAAAGTAAATAAGACTATACTGTCCCAAATCGTTACTTTTCTTGCAAATCAGTTTACTAGATGCGGCAAAAATCTCGAGAGACGTGCATGAACTATGTCTTTATTCTGGTTATGCGAGATATACATCCGTCACGATGAATGGCCAGCTCGGCAATCTTATCTATACCATCTATACTACCTTAACCCACTTTGTCAAGTTCAGGCGAAACGTCAACCCGACTGCGGGGTAGCTTCAACTTTAGTCACCTTCGGCATCCAGATTCGCGATCCGAGACCAAACCGGTTGAAGCAGAACACTCTACTCTACCATATCAAATCTCATAATACAGAATTTTGAGATATATAAAGGCCATGAGCTTACAGCAAATTATGGAGCATCAGCTCCATAATTCGACAGTATCAGATACGATGTACTCTCTCATGACTCCGGCTGTTTTGTTAGGCTCTCTCTTCTTCTCCTTCTTAGCTGCAGCCAATAATTCCATACCACAAGTCACTCTTCAAGGTTATGGAACTTTCGCTGGTACAAATATCTCCAAGACTTTGCTTGGAGACAAACTTCCTCGAGACGTCAACGCATGGCTTGGTATAAACTATGCCGAACAGCCCATTGGCGACAAACGCTTCCGTCCTCTACATCCTCTGTCCCAATCGTTCAAAGGCGTACAGAACGCCACAAAGTACGGCTCTGTTTGCTTGCAGGATCGTATGTATCCTAACCCAGACGAACAAGACGAAGCTTGCTTGAACTTCAATGTCTTTCGTACACCTGGCGTGCCACTTGGCAAGAAACTTCCAACGCTGGTTTGGATTCACGGCGGTGGCTTTGCATCGTTCTCAGGAAGAGACTTTGACGGTGCTTCTTTTGTTGCTTCTTCAGCTGCTCCGGTAGTTGTCGTTACGTTCAATTACCGTCTGAACGCTTTTGGGTTCATACCGAGTAAGCTGTTTGAGCGCGAGGGTCTGCTCAATTTAGGTCTGCAGGACCAGCGTTTCTTCTTGCAGTTCTTGCAGAAACACTTGGGCTCTTTTGGTGCAGACCCCCGACAGATTACGCTGGGAGGTTTATCAGCTGGCGCACATTCAACAGCGTTTCATTACTTCCATAACTATGGTGTTGATAAGAACAAGCCCCTCTTTGCTAGGGCAATTCTCCAATCTGGATCAGCGACAGCGCGGTCTTTTCCTGGGCCAGATTATCCCCGATACAAGAAAGATTTCGCAGGTCTGATGAAGCACATCAATTGCTCCACGGATACTGATGACAAGGTGCAGATGGGTTGTCTGCGTAGCGCATCAGCTGAGAAGATCAGAGAGTACTCCGCAAAAGCGTACGAGGATGCCAAAGATCAATTGAATTGGCCTTGGCAGCCATCTATTGGAGGTATATTGATTGAGAAAGCGGGATCCAAGAGTGAAGAAGAGGGCACGTTTCATCATCTTCCCATCGTAACGACCTTTACTTCCGATGAAGGAAAATACTACACTCCTGGAAACTTGGAAACCAATGACGACTTTGTTCAATTCTGGCATCGGATCAGTCCCAGCCTCAACATCACAGACCTCGCTCTCATCAACGAGCTGTACCCGGATCCTGTAGCATACCCTGACTCTCCTTGGGTTGGATCTCCCAATAGCACACAGTACAACCGTATCTCAGCTGCATGGTCCGACATGGCTTACATCTGCATGAGTCGCCACACATCCGTCACAACATCTAGGGCAGGGGTTCCCACGTGGAGTCTTCACTTCAATACTCCTGACTTTCCATTAGTTGCGCAATCCTGGAAAGGGATTCCTCATGCTTCAGACGCGGCATATATATGGAATGATCCCCATGTTGCTTATCCTGAGACTGCGCGGATTTACTATCGGTATATTAATAGTTTTGTCTTGACGGGTGATCCTAACAAGATGAGGTTGGATGGTACTGTTGAGTGGCCACAGTATAAGGCGGGGGAGAAGGGTAGTGGGTATGCGAAGCAGCTTTTGGTAAACCCTGGGAACTTTACTGTTGTGGAGGAAGATAGAGCTCGGTTGAGACAATGTGAGTTCTGGAATGACCTTGAGCGAGCTGGGCGCCTCTATAAGTAGCCAATGTGTACTCTAGGAAGTATGTCCAATTGCGTCAACGGTAACCAGTCTTCACGAGATGTTGAAGTCAAGACGGAAAGGAGACCACGGGCGTCGAGATCATATAGATCAATACAAAAGAAACTTGGACTATCGAAGCGGCATCACAAATGTCGTATCAAACTCATCATACTTAATGCCCATCCTTTGAGTCATCATACCATAGCTTCCACCCTCCCCATCGGCATCAAAAGGCGGTAGACCTTTACCATAAATGTATTCATGAACTTCCTTGTCCAGGCATATGTATCGGCCATGATCAGGCTGGTTCAACCTAACCAGCATGCGGATCTTGACCCTCTTGTCGAGAGGCCTATGTCTCCAATCTAGCTTGTCCCTGATATCGGCTAGAATTCCAGCATGGCTTCCCTGTCCGTCAATCACGGAGAGAAAACTGAGCTCAATAGACTCAAGTGTCGAGGGAAGTTTCGATAGAAAGTAGATAAGGTCATTTTGGGTTACTTGCATCCCGCAAAGTCCAAAGTGCTTCAAACCTCCGCTTGACCATTTTTCAATGGGAAATATGTCAAACAGAGACACAAAATCCTTCATTTCACCGCCCCAGGAGGTCGCATCCACGGGATAGTCAGTCTGCAGAACGACCTCCTGTAGGTCAGACGCTTTGGCAAGAAGGTTCGAGATTCTGCCGTTACGGTAGAAGTCCCAGTCCTGAGCATCGTAGTCGTAGAGGTATCCTACCAGGAGGGAAAGGACGAGACGTCGGAAGCCTGGTTGCTCGACGATCTTGCAAAGGTAATCGTATTCTTCATTTGGCTCGTCAAACACAAAATGATTGAGTCCAGTGGGCAGTTTGTTACTATCCAGTAGAAACTCAGAGATCTGACAATTCTCAGCTTGCCTGGCTAGGACCCTTGTAACGATACGAAACCCGCGCCATTTGTTCTTTTCATCCTCATCTTCCCAAGGGTCAGCGTCCTCAGCCATGGACTGATTTTCAGCACATGGCCAGCCTCGAGGGATAGGGTATACGAAGCCGCAAGGGAAATCTCGGATCATTGGCGTCTCATATAAGGGCGTGAATAAAAAGCCATGTGTCGCTGGTGTGACGGTAACCTTAGTAAGCATTGGGAATCGCTGCACTGCGTATCGAAAAGCTTCTTCGTCATCGCCCGACTCCAGAATCTCTCTCTGCTGTTGCAAAAGACGGTTATAATATGCAAGTGATTCTCGTAAGGGCATGACATTGTTCATTTGATCTTGCGGATGCTTTTCGCCTTGGTGTTTATTCTTGTCTTTTAGGTGCGGCCTAGTCTTGAAGATGCTGTCTTTACAAAGACGCAGGAAATGCTTCGAGATGCGTCCTTTTTCCTCACAGTCGGCCTCATCCGAGCTGTAACCGCAAGGCTCGTTGCCATCTTCATCAGAAACTGGGTTTAAGATGGCATCGTCCCAAATGATCTCTCTGACACGATGTCGGAAGACTTCGTGATTGGCAACAGCGATCAAGACTTCAATATTGAGTGGATTAGCCGAGATAAAGACGCGGTCAAATCGCAAAGGCGACTTATCTGCCAAATATCGACAGGTCAAACGTAGGCTTTTGATGTTGCGATTGGGAAGAAGCTTGCAGATAGCAGCGAGTAGCTCGTGCGGTAGGCATTGAAATACAAATGAGGTAACTGGCATCTCGGAATGGACCATGATTAGATTTGTAGAATAGTATGGAAGGCGTAAATGTTATTCGAAAGGTGGGAGAGGGATTTTCAGGCGGGATTATCGCACCCTCGAGGATTTATAGGCAACAGCCAGCAACTCGCATGATGGAGCTGTGAAACTCAACCAACAACATTCCAGCGCACCAATGACAATTGAGAATTCGAGCTTGCCCCGCTGAAAATTCACGGTCTGGTCAAAGCAGTTGTTCTGATGTTGCAGACCCCTGATCCTCTTTACCTGCGATCGCCAATTCGTTCTCTGTTGCGAATTTATTTTCAAGTGTGGATAATACTCTATAGCTAGACGTCAAAGGATTAGAGTAGATAGATCTTCTAAAACACAATCCATTCGTGTTAGAGTTGACTCGGGATATGGTTTTGGTTAAATGAACGACCCACTCACGGTCTTCGAGACAGGGATATGCATAGTGGTCATGACTCTATCGGTGGACACAGAAATATTGGAGCGCTCTGTTACCTAATCCTTCCTGCATTCTTAACTTTGTCTTTTTTATTCCATCTTGCAATTATCAACAATTATTTTTTGTCCTAGATTCCAATAATGATCGCACCAACGACTGATGACCATGCCTCTGGAACTGGGCTTCGACACCTGCCCATGGAGTTGATCAGTACAATTTTCAACCTACTACCAAATCGCGATATCAAAACTTTGCGTCTTACTTGCCGCTTCTTGAAAGAGATGGCTCATCTGAAAATCAACCGCGTCTTTATATCTCCAAGTCCACGCAATATCGAAGTCCTCCTTGCCATCGCCAATAACGATGTCTACGGTCAAGGTATAAGGGCCATCATCTGGGACGACTCTCCTCTGGAGTCCATCAAATGGGACACGGGGACCCAGTGTCCCTACGACACTGTTCGTGAATGATTAGAAGAGGATAGTAATGAAGATTTCGCTTATGCAGAGCCACATAGCCAAGATAGCGAAGAAAAGTACCAGTGGTTTGTGCGATGGTGCAGAGTGAGCACCGGTAAGCTCAAAGGTGCTTTGTATCCTAAGAGAAAGGTCCATCCAGGTAACGAGCATTACCAACAACTCAAAAGCACAAGCCTCGGGCGAAGGTCCTTTGCTCATCACAAGAAGCTCGCCCAGCAACAAGACGAGGTTATCAAAAGTCACGCTCACGAAAAGGCTTTCCTGTACGCTCTCGAACGTTTTCCAAACATGGACACGATCGAGGTCACGCCAGCAGCACACGGCCAGCTCTATATGCCCTTGTATCAAACCACAATGATACGGGATCTTCCATATGGTTTCCCCTATCCTATTCCACGAGGGTCGCCTTGCCCTCCCGGTAACATCTTTCCACACGAAATCGAAGAGGATAAGCATGGATGGTGGCGTGGCTTTCGCTTCGTCATCAAAACTCTTGCCGACGCGAATCAACATCATCATATTTCTGAATTAGTTCTGGATAACCACTATTTTCCTAGTGGGATCAATCCCTTCATCTTTGACACTCCTGATGGAGACTATGAAAATTTGTGTACAATTGTCCAGAGGCCAGGCTTCAAGTGTCTCGTGTTATCGCTGATCACTGGCTGGATAAGAGAGGACGGCGAATACGAAGATTGGGAGCTTTATCGAAATGGAAATCTCCGAAGGTTCTTAGCTAATAAGGCATCTGACTTGGAGGAAATGGTCTTCAGAACAGACTATAGTATGATGGGCGGAACTCACGTCGAAATGAAAGACTATGTGTCACTTTTCGATATCTTTCCTCTTGATACGTGGCCCAAGCTGCGACATTTCGGACTCTCTGGAATACAGGTCACGCAGGAGAATCTCGTTGTATTCCTTGCAAAGTTACCATCAACGGTACAGTCCGTTGAACTTAGCTTTCTTCCAATTGTGGATGGGCAAGGTACTCATGACGGTATTCTCACTGACATTCGCGACAAACTTGGTTGGCGAGTTTACCTCTTGAGCATAGAATCAAGATTAGGTATCTAGTCTACGACAAGCGATTTCAACGTTCCAGCTACGTATGCCTAGATAAGGAGGTGGAGGAATATGTCTATGGAGATAGTCCTCTTCCTGTTGAAAACGGTCTAAATTCTCGTGACTGCAATGCACATAACGCCAAAGGAATGGGGACGAAGTATATTCACTTCGATCCCACCTTTGAAGTCCAATGTACATAGTTTGTGGAATCTCGTCTTATTATGATCTTTGTTCTGCTAGATGCTTAAAGAGTTTTCTTATTCTTTCTTAATAGGTTCTTCAAAGTGTTACAATGGAGACTTGATGCATCTATTCTACTGAATCTCTTTCTGTGGACTTGATCAAGAACCTTCGCCTCTCCAGCCCTCTTCTCGGTATAAAATGCCAACTGCAGGTTCGATGCGTTTTCATATCACCCAACCCTCGCAATCGTGATGCTGCCCATGCTATCGCTCGCCACGAGACCTATCGATTTGGTGTAGAGGAAATTATTTGGGATTATGCGACCCTGAAGCCCGACCAGAGCAATGAAGGGCAATTTTATGAAGACTCCAGTGAGAGCGAAGAAGAAGACTCGAATGAAGATGGAACAAAAGTACTATTTAACTGCCAATTCAATCTTTACTCATATTTAGACCGTTCAGCTTGTACTTCTTTCCAATACTGGAAAGTTGACACGGGATGATACAAAAGTAACGCCAACCAAACAGCTAGAACCGAGGTGATTGCAAGCAGAACACAAACAAGTGAAGCTAGAGCAAGAAAAACGGCTAGTCCTTGGAACCAATTACTCTTCTCCAGCCATTCTGTCCCCAAACCGACTTGCAAAGACGACAAAACAACAGAGACATAGATAAAGACAATTAGTATCCATCCAAAGTTCTTTGCAAAAAAGGCTTTGTACCAAGTTGGCTGCGGGAGATATGTGTAATCTCGAAGGAGTCCTCTCAGCGTTCTTGCATGCAGTAAGCAGTGTATATAGTAGATGGACTGTATGCGAGCCAGTCGTAGTTCTCCAAATTGGTAGCGTCGATTGACTTGTAGAAGACTGCGCTCGTCAATGTTGGAAAGAAAGTCGTCTGCCAGGTCTTTCCAACCTCTCCAGGATATGCAATTCGGTAGGATACCGCATTCTTGTGCAATTGTGAAATCACTCTCGTGGTTGATAAGCCATGTATACGATAGCAGCAAGCCATATGCGTTCTTATACAGCTCCTCATCACCGCATAACTGTGATAGCCAGACTTCGTGGTTTAGAAGATAACCCGGGCATGGTTTGATAAAAATGCGTGTCTCGTGCCATATGAGGTGTTCATCGCGTGACTCAGTTATATAAACAGCACGCTGGCAGAGTCTTTGTTGGTGAAGCGGTCTTGATGGTCGGGGCATCCCCGCCAGCCATAAATAGTCGTGGATAGCGTTGAGCTTGAGACATGCCAAATCAACTTCCAGAAACCTGCTCGGATCTTTTTCTGGATATATCCATTCGTTGGCGAATCGTGGACCGTGTCGAAATCGGCAGGGATAGATATAATCTTTGACCAGCGAGTTTTCTTCCTTAAACGGGGGCTCGAGTAGGACGCTGGTGATCATCTTAAATGAGACTTCAACCCTTTGAATTCGTTATTTTAGATGTATCGCAGGGAAACAAGGCTCGAGCTTAATTAGGTTTTTAGCTTGGCCGGAAAGGCGTCCAGACGCCCTGTTGCAAATTTTGAGGTTTCAAGTAACGCGATTCTAGAAATCAGGCTCCCAGAACGTGACACAAGATGCCTGACTTGTTTCTATGATTGGCTATTCCACGTCGTTTTCAGCCACAATATACGTGGCATCAGGCTCTGAAAGCGGGGTTGGCTCATAGGAGTTTTCTTACCTCCACTAGGTTTTGTCCTTGCCACCGCCATCACAGCACTGTTTTCAAGCCAAGCTTTGTTGTTTAAATGTCTCGAAATGTCAAAGTCCACGTATCGCGTGCGAAGCATCCCTGGGCATGAAACGGAGGATACTTTGCCTCGGTTTCTCTCACGATGTTGGACAGAAACTGATGAGAACCTGGGACCTCCCAAAAAGATCAAAGTCCTGTCCTTAGCACGAAGTATTGGGCCTGGGGAGGAGGAAAAGACTGCAACGATATGTTTTGACCGTCTTCCAGCAGTTCTTGATTGTAACAAGACCCATTGGATTCTCAAGGTTGATGGCGATCAACATACGGTTTATATTGATTGCGACTTCTTGGGATTCACTCCATTGAACGATTGCCTTGATGATCGACATTTATTCAAGTAAGGCAATCTGCTACATTCTGATGGGCTCATGCATCGCTGACGAGCCTAGTGGGATTTGGATTCATGGCCTGAATAGTCATCCCCTTGGTGGTTGGGCCAACAAAGATGAGAGACCTTTTTTATGGGTGCGCGACGAGCTTGCAAAATCCCAGGTCGGTAAACGAATGAGATGTATCCTCTACGGATACGATACGAAGTTAGTCAACAACACATCCTACCAGGATATCGATAGCCTTGGTCATCTCCTCGAAGGAAACCTCTTCCGAGCATATGGGCTATCCAACCAAAGGCTTATATTCTTTGCTCACAGCTTGGGCGGTATTATCTTAAAGTCAGCTCTCAGGCTCGCAGCGCGGTATGAGAGACAATTTCTGTTGCAGAACGTTCAAGCGATTGTATTTTTTGGAGTTCCAAATCGAGGAATGGAGACAAGTCACCTCGTGCAAATGGTCAAAGGACAGCCAAATGAATACCTGTTTATCAAGCACTTGGAGAAGGATTCTCCAGCTCTAAGCTTCCTTGACAAACAGTTACAGAGACTCAGCGAGTTCTGGAACTCACCAAGATTTGTGTGCTTCTATGAGCAGAAGCCAACCAAAACCCCAGTTGTATGTGCTACATGGAGTAGAAAAAGGCCTTAATCGCTAATACTTTACCAGCAAGATGAGAACGGTCGATGGAGAATGCTGGGAAAAGAGATATTGCTCGTCCCAAAAGAATCTGCCGTGCAATGTGGCACCAAAGCAGAGGATCTCCATCCGATCAATGCCGATCACTCGGATATAGCGAAGCTGAAAAGAAACAGCACTGAGAGTTCACTACTGCAAAATCTCGTTGGATCACTTATTAGGAGATGTGAGTTGGTGAAAGATCTCAAGCCATCACCATTTGATCCTATACCACCCCAACAGCCGGAACACAAAGCCAGCCAAAACGAAGGTATATAGGTAAATAAATCAAGATACTTGAATCACCAACACTAACATACAGTCTGGTCAGACAATTGGGAAAAGATTCGAGATAGCCTCAAGTTCCAAGCTCAGGCTGCAAACTTCAGAATCAGTGCTATAGACGAGGCCGCTCCCGAGACGTTCCAATGGATCTGGGATGAGGATTTACCATTTAGAGACTGGTTGTCTTCTCCAGAGCCTGTCTTCTGGATCAGCGGGAAGCCAGGCTCTGGAAAGTCGACGATCATGAAATACATTGCAAAAGAGATCGAAAGCGCCGAGGGATCTATTGAAAACAGTGACAATCCTTTACTTGTCTCACGGTTCTCATTTTACTATGCTGGTGAAGAGACTCAACGATCATCTAAAGGATTCCTTTACACTCTCGTCTACCAGTGTCTAGAATCGTTTCATAGTTTGGCCGAATGCATTCGTCCAATCTACAATATTTGCGAAAACAAATGGTCAACAAACTATCTCCTGCAAGCCTTGGATCTTATACTGCTACATAACGAGTTAAATTTCCGTCTTTTCTTGATCTTGGATGCTTTAGATGAGTGTTCTGATCATCCTGAGGACTTGTTGTCAATCATCAACCACATCTTTCGGCCTTCCAGGCAGGGCAAAATTAAGATGAAGATATGTCTCTCCAGTCGTCCGCACAATGTTTTCGTGGACGCTTTCGAATCACATCCGTCTATACAGGTGCACAAGCACACAAAAAAGGATATCCACAGATATATCACGACAGGACTTCATGATCCAGCTTACGCAGACATGTCAATCCTACTGGAGAAAGACGTCAATTCCTCCGAGCCTGCGTTGCCCAAACTCGTGTCCCGCCTCGTAGAACAGGCCGAGGGCGTATTTCTATGGGCTCGACTGACGGTGACCGGACTCCTTGAGTGCTCCCGCAACATTCCCGTCAATTCTTTGGCCGACCTTTTTTATCAATACATCCCGATGAACTCCAATTCGACGCTTGAAACGATGTACAAGAGAATCGTGACAGGTATCCCAACAGAAGACAGACTAGAAGCTTATATCATGCTAGAGATAGTCTACCGTTCCTCCACCGTGATCGACAGCTATGATTTCTGGCTGACTCTGGAATGTGCAAAACAGAAATCCTTCAAGGGCTGTGTTGAGTGCATACCCTTTCAAGCCCGTGGGAGAATGGGTGAGGACATCCAAGAGGACCACTTCAGGGACTACTCAGCGTATGGAATGTTTCGGAAATATCGGAATCGTCAGTATGCTGTACTATTCCGGGACTCTACCTGGCCTCCCGAGAAGCAAGATAGGTATCTCAACAAAGTCTGTGGAGGTCTCCTCGAGAGAAAACGTTCCGGGAGGTCATATTCGACTTCTATTATCCAAGACCACTGGAAACAGTACGAGAATATCGTTTTCATGCACCGAACCGTGAAGGAGAACCTCGGCATAATGATTGAGCTACTACAACAAGATTTGGCGGTCAATATTATGTCACGTTTTAACGGATATACCTTTCTTTCCAGATACGGCTTGGCCCAGCTGGCTCGAGAAAGACTGAGTTGCCTGACCGAAGATTATGAGCCCCTCCCTCAATGGGATGGAGCAGTTCCTCCATGGTTCCTCTATCTTCACTATTTTGATCTCGCCGAATCCACAACTGGGCTAAGTCA
Source organism: Fusarium algeriense (assembly GCA_002982035.1). NCBI lineage: Eukaryota > Fungi > Ascomycota > Sordariomycetes > Hypocreales > Nectriaceae > Fusarium > Fusarium algeriense. Next base: position 50,090 of record PVPY01000062.1, read on the forward strand.
AAAGACTCTCATTGATGAAGCAGACCAAACTTATCGGGTATTCGCGGCGTCCCGCGAAAGGAGAGATATCTATGGCCTGTATGGATCCACTTACGCCTTTGGGGCGGCGATGAATATGGTGCTCTATATTGATCAAGTTCTCGAGACATCAGATCCAGACCAAGTCAAAGAACTACTTGGTCATGGCTTATCAGATTGTCCCACTTTACTCCATACCGTGGTAAGAAGAGCAGTTAGACAGAAAGAGTTCATACCAAAAACGGCCTGGCGACAGGACTATGGACCGAAACAGCTTGAAGATTTTTCCCTTGAGTCTATCACTCGAAAGGTTTTGAGTTATAGTCCAAACCTAACAAGCTTATATGAAGGTCTTTCTCCATTCATGCTACTCTTTCACGACCGCCCGTATATGGCCCATAGAGTCATATTTCCGGCAAGCATATACACCATAATGGAGGTCTTCCTCTCTCATGGGCAGGATCCGAACGTCACTATTCCAATACATCAGGATAATTTCCCCATACTTTTAGAGAGACGCAGAGCTCTTCAATTGATACATGAGATTTATGACCCCTCCGGGAGATCTACCGATCCAACGCATTGTAAAGCTCTTCATCTCGCCGATTACAGACTAGCCAAGGCCCTAATCAAGCACAGAGCAAATGTCAATGCATTATGTTCTCGGGGTTACACGCCTCTTGACACAATCTACATGTTTTATGGAGCGTTGATGGGAGTTGGCTGGGTGGATCCTGGGGATATCCGCGATTTACTTCTTCTGCTTATTCGAAATGGTGCGTATCTATCTGGTTCGGAATCAGGCGCAAATCAAAACGATGTTAGCAGACTTGTCAAGTGGTTACAGGAAGCCGATTGTGGACCGTTAGATGAAAGGATATCGAATCCACCATACAGGAAAAGCTAAAATGATCACCAGATTGTTGGGCATCAATATTAGAGTGAATTATTTTTGCTATCCCTTGGAAATCTCGGAAAGGGCTTAGACATTTGTAATACGGGCTGTAAAAATTGAATAAGGTCTTAATTCAATGTCGTCGATTTATGGATTGCTGAATGATGCATACCCCCAATATGTTGTGTGAAACAGGATCCCCCCTTCTCCGGCGTTAGAACTCATTGCTGGCGCAGTGAATAGCCTTTCGCACCAGATCTGTGTAACGCCGCGTAAGTGATGTGTCGTTGTTTGGCAGTGATTCACTCAATCACTTCTTTGTAGTGCAGCGACTCACGATCAATGTAGAAAGGCAAAGCAACCGTCTTCTCTTCAATGCATCCCATTTCTCTCATCCCTTTTATTCCCCTCTTCTTCACTTCTTCATCTTCTCTTCTTTTCATCCTTTCATCACACTTCAACCTTCACTTCACATCCTTCATCCAGCATCTTCCTTCTTAACCACATCATCTCTCCAATCATCAATTATCAACACCTCTCGCAACCCTGATTACTCCCACAAGATTTTCGACTCCCAATCAAGCCATGGCGAACCGTAGCTTCAACGCGTCGCTTGACCGCACGCCGGCGGAGCTTCTCCTTATTACTGGGGAGGACATGGATCGCGCGACTCTGGAAGCCCTCACTGTTGTCTGTAAGAGACTTCGTCAGGTATTCCTTCATAAACTTCTCTTCAAAGTCACCTTCACCGGAAACGTATCTCAGATTTCCTCTAGGCTGGCGTTGCTCCTGGGAGAACAGCCTAATTCTCCATCTGGACCGGTCTATGGACACATCATGTAAGGGTTTCTCTATCCGTGTTTATTCTCATTGCCATTAACAAACAGTTTCGCAGGCAATTCTACTTCACCTTGGATCCGACTCGGGTGATTGAACCAGCTCACCCGATCAATGGGCTTGTCGGCGACCTTTGTCGCAAAGCAATCAGTCTCGAGAAGGTTACTGTATCTTCGTACGATTTCTACAAGGTGCTGGAAACCCAAGCTCCTCAGCTCAAGAGACTTGCTGTGGTGGGTTTCAAGGGTATGCCTGTGTACGAAATGAATCCAAGAATGACAACAAGGATCCTGGATGACATTGGCAAGAACTTTAAGCAACTGCAGTGCTTGATTCTCGGTGAATTTCTCAACCCTAAGTTTCCATGGGGCCAGCATCAATTTCGAACCCTTGCAGACCAGACGGATCTGGTGAGTAGCCGACATGGTCCTCAAGATGTCTTGATCTTTTTTCAGCTAACACGCACGTACAGAACTGCATGATCTCGAAGGTCATTATGATCTTGAACACCATTCCAACACTGACCCGTTTTGCTTTTGTCCTTTCCGATGATACACTTGGGGGCCGCTCCGCTCACGGCGAAAGGGTGTGGCAGCCATGGATAGATCATGACCGACACTCCATTCAAAAGGACCAGTGGTACACTGAATTGGTGAGCAAGGTTTCCCGCGTTGTTCCCGGGCTCCAGCAGCTCTGCATCAGAGCTCAGCCCTCCGTTTACTGTCGGGGCATCAGAAAGCCTGGGGAACCAAACATGACGGTCACCTGGCAGACTGATCAGGTTGAAACTCTCGACGAATTTGACAATTTCTTTGTTTAGACATCGCCTAAACATACCATTTCATTCCTTTTCTGGAGGCTTTTACGACTGGCCAGGTTGTGCACGAAGCAGAAGTCTTATTGTTGTAGCTTCATTTCAACGGAGCAACTTCGTATTGCCGAGAGGGGCATGCCGACAGTGTCAGCAGGGGCACTTGGGTGTTTTGACCTGGTCACAGATTTACAGGCAGCCCTGCGAGGGTAGCCTACTGCACATCATCTGCACGGTGCACGATTGCGAGCCTGCAGCGGGTTTTTCGGAGGGGGTCCGTTGCATGGTGCACAACAGGTCACCGATGCACAGGGAAGAAAAATATTACGACATGATCATGAGCTATGCTAAATTGCTATTTCTGGTGGGATTTACCGGGCGCATCGCGGATTTGGACTTGGGAAATACGTGGGCAAGGAGTTATTTCTTTTATCGCAGCCAGGATTTGGGACAATATCGGACAGATTGCCATTATCAAGGACAAGAGCATTGCTATTTTCTTATTGCTAGCTATGGAGTTTTGAATGGAATGTAACACAATTGAACTACTTGTTGCCTAAGTACAAACATGAAGGCAGTAAAGAACGACTTGAACAACCTAGCCGGGTCCATTTCTGGAACAGACAGCTTTGACTCTCATGGCTACCGGATAGGTGACCCTTTCTCTAATAAGCGTAGTAAAGTGTCGACTCGTTCTCAGATTGTCTGATCTTCTCATTCTCCTGCATGAGCCATAATCTCATGCCCCACGCACCGATAGCAGTTGCGACACTCAAGGCAGCGCTTGAAGACATGGCCATGGTGTATCGAGGTTCGTCGGAAGAAGGCCACATGTATGGGGTCCAGATGAAAGATGCTACAGCGATACAGTTGACGATGGCGAGAGAACAAGCCTTCTTCTCTTTGGTTTGAGAACAAGTAGCCGAGACCCAGCCGAGGATGATACTGTTGACTGCGTAGGTACCGATCGAGAAGACGCACATGGCGACTGCACTTGTCAGCACTGTCAGTGTAAGAGACCGAGGGACTTACAGTATCGAGCGCCGGTGTTGAGGGTAGCGCAGCCAAGGACGAAGCCAAACACTGCGACAACCTTCGCGATGGTGATGTGCCTAAAGAGTCAGCCTCAAGTTCGTCAATACGACAAGCAGACTCACCAAGTACGCTCATTGAACCGTCCAGAAGACCAAGACCAAGCAATAGAAATCGCGCCCGCAATCAAATAAGGCGGACAAGTCAACACGAGAGTGATCGTCTGATTGAACCCGAGTGTCTTCACAGCAGTCGGAAAGAAATTCTTGAAACCATTCGCACCAAGATGACAATGCTGCATGACGACAAAAAGCCAAACCTTGGGATCTTTCGCTGCTTCCTTGATACCTGAGAAACTGGTTGTTTCACCGGAATTTCCTACGGTATCGCGCGCTGTTCGTTCGTGGGCTAGTTGACGTTCCTGCTCAGTCAACCAGCGTGTTGTGAGGGGCTCGTCAGGGAGGACGAAGAAGCCGACTAGGGCAACGATGAGGGTTACGGCGCCTTGGATGATGAAGAGCCATTGCCATCCAGCGAGGTTGGCCTGAAATATTAGCGAGTGCAGAGCAATGAAGTTGCCGACATACCATGCCGTCCATCTCAAAGATTCCAAGCGCTATCAGCCCAGCAAACGCCGTAGCAAGAATATTGCCCGTATAAAGAATCGAGATGCGGGTAGCGAGTTCCTTACGAGTGTAAAATCTCGCCAGGATATACAGGGCGCCAGGATAATATGGCGCCTCAGTAATACCAAGGAAGAAGCGCGTAAGCAGCAGACCAGTATAGTTACGGCTTAATGCTGTGAGGCCACTGATGATGGCCCAGACAGTCATGCATGAAGCCATCCAGATACTGGGACGAACGCGAGTGACTACCATGTTCGCTGGAATACCGACGATGACATAACCTGCAAAGAGGATCGAAACGCAGGTCTGATATTGCGATCCCGTGAGATTGAGGTCTTTTTCGATGGTGTTGAGACGTGCGAGGGCGATGGCATTACGGTCCTGATAATGTCAGCATCGGTAGTGGTAAGCTGTTTAGGTAAGGGACTGACAAGATAGTTGAGCCAGTACATCAGCCAAAGAATGGGCATGATCCACCAGTCGAGCTTGCGCACGAGAGCGATCTCTCGAGGATCGGTCTTCTCATGGGCACCAGAGTAATCGCGTGCTTGAGGGGCAGTTTTGAGGACCTCTTCGACCTCATCGAGGGCGGCAGGGTCATCAGTTTGACGTTTTTCCAAAGAGTAACGAGTACCCATGTTGAAGTTGACGTTGTAATGCGGATGATGAGGCAGATGACCTTGTTCCGATGCGAGGACGATCTTCTTTCTTATAGATTCCGTCCTTGATCACCAAGAGATCCCAATGCTACCTCCATCGGATCATGAAGTTGCAATCGTCCCGACACTGCATTCATTGCATACTAATCCTTGATGTCAGCCCGCAACAAAGCACATCCCTTCAACGGATATCTTCATTGCGCCCGCAATGCGATGCGGGGTTAGCGCCGACTCTCTTCAATACGAAAAAGCCATTGGCCCAGTTTGTTCTCGAACGAATAACTTTAACCCGCCCTCCACGCCAAGATCAGCTTGGCAGGCGGGGTAACAGTGTTTAAAATCATGCTTAAATGTGTAGGCTAATGCTTTCTTGGAAGGTGATGGAGAAAGTTGGGGAGAAGAGCGTTGAAGGATTCTTGGCGAAGGGAGCGTCATTGCATTGAGCGAATTATTGTATGAGTTGGTGTGCATGTTATCAAGATATTCGAGATGTGCCGGGAGTTTATCGATGGTGTTTGAAGTGCATGGAGTATGTGGCTTGAGTACTGGAACAATTCTCGGGATGATGCTATGGTCTGAATCATGGTTTGAAGATTGTACGGAGAAGTTGAGGAGCGATATCCATTGGCTGTCGATGTAGACGAATGCTGGTTGTTTCGTTTCAACCCCAATGCCTAGAAAGGTTGATCCATGTAAGGCTGCTGATCCCCGTACATGCCTAGAAGTGCCAAGCATGCAATCTTCTCTATTAGATCTGATCATCGTGTTTCCGGCTCTTCTTCTAGCTTCCGGTCTTGGTGACTGTCAGTACTGGTTTAGGTTGTCGCATTCACCCCGGTCTGTTACCGGGACATCTGAAGGGAGATGGCCTCCTCCGTGTCTTTCTCGGCCATCATCAGACGGTGCCTTGGCGGTGATGGCCTAGCCATTTTCAACTACCGGCATTTGTAAAGGCTGAGTTAAGCCAAGTCAAGCTAAGACAAATAGTTCAACCCGTCATCAGAGTTCGGTGGCGTGAAGGCCATTCCTATCAAGGAGGCAATTAGATACAGGTCTAAATACAGGGGTCAATTAAGTGATTAGTCAATGTTTTTGGGCTATATAATCAACTTATGATGAGAAACTAATCACAGAGGCAGGTCAGATAATGTAATGGTAAGATATGTATTTGACTACTAGCCCAGCTATCTTCAAACAACTGACCAAGCAGCTACCATTCGACGAGATTTTGTACAATCAAACAACTATATACAGAGTTTAAAAAAGAAGAATATGGTGATGACCAATAACAACTGCAATGATGCTCCCCCTCAAGACCAGAGATCTGATCCTGTCACGCAGACTACATTTAGCGGAGAGCGTTGACAACAGCAGTGTAAGCCTGCTTGGGGTTGTAGTTAGCATCGAACAGAAGGCTGTCGTGCTCCTTGCGCCAAGAGTTCTTGTCAGAGACACCCCAGACGGTGATACCAATGCACTTGGGGACGTTGAGGCAGGCCTTGGTGACGGTAGCGTAGTCGTTGGCGGGAGCAGTGCGGATGTCGAGCTCAGTGATGGCAACCTCCTTGACACCAGAGTTGGCGAGGGCAGTGAGAGCACCCTGGATTTGGCCAGCGGCACCGGGATCGAGGTGAGTCTGAGAACCAATACCGTCGATGGGGATGCCCTGGGACAGCCACTTCTTGACGTGGGCGACCATGCCGTTGGTAACCTTTTGGGCGTTGGCCGAGTCGAGGCTGTAGTCGTTGATGTACAGCTTGGCGTTGGGGTCAGCCTTGCGGGCAGCGCGGAAGGCAATGCCAACGTAGTCGTCGTTGCCGAAGACGTTGTTGTAGTGGGAGTCGGTGCGGAGAGAACCGTTCCAGTCGAACATCTCGTTAACGACGTCCTAGTATTATTAGCATGTTATTCATAGGTTTGAGACTAGAGGAGACATACCCAGGCGTAGATCTTGCCCTTGTAACGTCCAACGACGGTGGAAACGTGGTTCTCAATGACCTTGGTCAACGTAGCCTTGTCGTTGATGTTCTTAACCCACTGAGGGAGCTGAGAGTGCCAGATAAGAGTGTGGCCTCGGATCTTGAGGCCATTCTGGGTAGCAAAGTTGACAACCTGGTCGAAGCTTCCAAAGTTGAACTTGCCCTGGCTGGGCTGAAGAGCATCAAACTTGGCAGAGTTCTCGGGGGTGACAGCACCAAAGTCAGCCTTGATGATGGAGGTGTCCTTCTGGACGCCGAGAAGGTTGGGGTCGGTGATGGTGCCATAGTAGAGCTTTCCCTTGTTCTTGATCAGCTTGTTGATGCTGTCGGAAGCCTGGCGGGGCTCGATAGCGGTGGGAATGGCCGCGACCAGCGAGGCGGTGTAGAGGAAGGAAGACAGCTTCATTGTGAAGAAGTGTTGTTGGTAGATATGTGACAAAGAAAGATAGAAATTGACCTGCAACGGTAATGAAGCTGTGAAGGTTGGGTAATGAATGTAGTTGTTTGAGTTGATTGGAATGGGAATGCCAAGTGCCAAGAGGGAGGACTAGAGCATCTTAAATATCTAGATCGAGTCGTGCCTTGTAGGTTGCACGATCCTTCCAAGTTCTCGAAAGAGTCAATGCCCGGAATTAATTTGTCCGATTGAGCTAGCCATACTCAGTATTCGGACCTTGCTCCGAGTGCCTAGGGCTGTTTCGAGATAGATTGTCGTTGAAAGGAGTTATGCCGAGACAGGGGTCCCAGAGTCGGCTCTACGTCCTGGATAATTTCCAGATCAACGGAACTTTTGGGCACTCTGCATTGCATTGTTTCTGGGGTGCATACATGACCCCGTGGTTAATTCGGGCCTATCGTCAACTCACCGTCAATGGTTCACGGCCAAGTGGTGTGTTTTGTTTGTATCGTTCGGTTGATAGGCAGGAGATCGACAAGTTGAGACGACATTCTGTTTACTTGGCGCGAATGTTTTCAGCAACTTCAGGTGAAACTCGAACAAGAGTCAAAGCAAAAGAGGCTAGTATGTGTCAGTTGTGACAAAAAGCCCCCACAAAGCCTCCGGTACTAGCAGGGCTGGCAGGGGTTGATCATTTCGGGTGAATAGCCTGAATGTATCGTGAAATCGTGAGACCAATCCCGTATCAGTTAAACGCACGAGCCATTTACCGGATCCAGGAACATGTCATTCCCGCGGGCGACACGTGGGTCGTGTTTCATGTATGATGAAGTGGTGCTGGTGCTGGTGTTGATATTCTAGATTTCTGCCGAATTGAGAATCATCTTGGGGTAATATTTCTCCGCGTAAAGCCACCAATCGCAAAATCCATGTCGAGCTGGTTAAACGGATACCGGCACGGAGAGAGGAATTAACTTGCTCGATTCTGGTTTCATATTTTCTGATGGATCGTATTGATCGAATGAGCCATGTCTGAGGGGGATTTAGCTATGCCATCGACAGGTGCGCTTCAGCTTGGATACTCCGGCTGAATTAATTGTATTACCGGGTATACTATGTTATAGGGTATCTTGTGACTTTTGCGGCGACATACATGACGATGTTGCATGATGGTCATGATGGGATGAAATCTTCCTCCAAAGAGAGTATCTTGACTGTGATCACGTCGTAAGGGGTGCACATATTTGGTATGTTGTTGGATGAATCCAGTAATGACATAGTTGACTGCGCCACTGCATTTGCCGCGCCTATGGTCTTTCATGAATTTTTGCGTGAGCTATCAACAGCTTGTGCTGTGTCAACGAAGATTTTGCCAAACAAGTTGTCAAGAAAGATAGAGTAATAGTGCAGTCGTGTCACGACGTCAAGAGACACATGTGAAATTGTAAAGTGCATGGAATATTAAGTCTGAGATTTTGTTGCATATGTTTAATTGACTGTAGACACCAGAAATGTTATTGTTAGACTTTTACTCCAAGATGCAGGGTAAGAGAGTTGGCGATGATGAGGGCTTCATTTGTCACCACGTTATCTAATCACTAGCTCCACTCAGTCGATCCACTTTGTTATCGATATCATCTCCTGGGATGGACGGGAATATAAATACCTTGAGTCTCGCCTGTTTCTTCCTTGAAACTTTGCCTCAACCTTTAGCGACCGTGGCATTTTTGAGACAGCCAAACATGGTATCTATTCTACGGCATTTCTTTTCCTCTTATGCGGCTGCAACCCTCTGCCAACATCATCCTCTTTAAAGCTTCCAAACACTTGCGGCGATGCTTCCTCTGCAGCCTGTATCCATAACCGTCCTCAAAACCAGAGCTTCTGGTACTAATTTCGGCTTTCGAAGCATGTTTTGTCGATACCCAGTAGTGAAGTATAAGTATAATGCCCAAATGTGTTGATAACTGTTCTTTACCTATAGGTTGGGGATTTTAGCTTCTTTTGACCTCGACCCGATACACAATAACGTCAACACCCAAGCTGTGGTATGCACGAGACGAAGTGATGTTTGCAATTGATGTCCACATAGAATTGCCATTGTGTGAGACTACGTGTTAAGGCGCTAAACTGAGTGGCAGAGGTTGAGTTAAGATTTACAGCCTGACTTCAGAAACTCTATCTCGCAAAGAGATATTAATAAGGTTTTATACAAACTCAAAGTTCGTGAACTTAAGGTCAACGTAGCATCATGATATCATCAATTGATGTGGCTCAATAGACTCGTAGTGACTATTGTATCGATAAGCAATGATGCCTGTGATTGCCTAACCATCCGTCTGTCACTGATAGCTCCAGACCCGTCACCCCTTTCTCTTGTTCTCATCCCACATGCCGAGTCATTGTGTGAACCGACGTAATAGATGGGAGCAAGGTAGCTTTGTGGTTTGAAGCTTATCTATATGCCGATGTTTCGGGCGGTAAGAACCTTCACCCTTCAATCTACATCACACATCTCTCCGGGCGCAGACAAATGTGATCATCTCGTGGGATTGCGTCTTTGACTTACAATACTAGTGGCCTGATTGACAGATTCCCTTCATGAGAGCGCTTAGCTGCATAGCGCACTGATCATTGCGGCTCCGGGCCTTCCAGCCATTGATCTGTGATTAGACCACTCGGCATAAACTATGCCAGATGCAGAGTATGATCGCTGCTCTGTGCTTCGATCGTGGATGAACTTATCTATGAAGGGCGCGCTTATCGTAAGCCATAAGCTGAGAGGACCTTGTTGAGCACCATTACGATTCCTTGAATGATTGCTTGTCACCATAACATCAACATTATGATCTACGTCAGCTTTGCAATGCCGTTTGTTCATCCCGTATCCCACCGGAAGCTGAAGCACAATGCCCAAGGATATTCCATCAATACGAACTGCCGACCTGAACAAGTGCGACAAAATCGCAATGGCCTGATCTGATATGTACCAAGGGATATATCCTTGCTTTGCGAACAGACATCGTTCCAATGAGTCGGGACCTTGAACTTGTCAAACTGGCATTAAACCTGATATGGAATAGTGTCAGGAGAAGGGGCAGGCCACAGCGAGCATGACTAGCCGTCCTTGGGATGGTTGAAACGTCTGGAGCTGTGGGGATTGGCGCCTAACAGATTGATATACTTGAAACAGAGGGGAACTGTTAGTACACACTCACTGAAGACATCAACATGTGTAATACCTGTATGGTTATTCTCTAGCAAACTCAAATTAACATTAAAGGTATTACTCTGCAGCAAACGTTATATTAGCGCCCGTCTAGCAACTCAATCCACGGAGCCGCACTGAACTTTCGCAATAACGATAAGCCCTCGTTTCCGAAAACTTATCTCATTGGTTAAACTCAATTACTAAACCCCAAGTCAGCAAAAACCTCCCCTGTCGTTGAAACAAGATGAAACTAAGAACCAGGGATTCCAGCAAATCACGACGATCCGCCGAGAAACTAAACGTCTGAGTAAAATTGAAGGTTCGTCATCGAAACAAGACAACAGGTGGAAACAGATGGAAAATTTCCATGTTGCCAGCCAAGACGGAATGTGGCAGACAAGCCGCTGTCGTACCTTGTATCTGCAGACTTGAGACAGAGTTAAGCGTAAACCGTAAAGCTCTAAGCGTAAACCGTAAAGTACACTGGCGCGCGGATAGGCCTTGTCGCTGTTATGCCGGACATTATGAATACGCCGATGATGAGTTGGTATATAAACATCTTCAACTTCCCTCCAAGCTGAGAAAGTAGCATCTTTTTCCAATCAGTCCATTTCATTCATTTCAAAGAGCTAGTCTCACTTCTCATTCTTTTCATACCAACTTTCATTATCAAGTTCGCTTGCGACTTTTTTCCACTTTTCACTCATTCACAATGAAGACCACTGCTTATGTTTCTGCTCTTCTCGGCCTGGCCTCTGCCGTCAGCGCCCACTACACCTTCGACAAGCTGACTCTCAAGGGAGTCCAAGAGGGTAGTGACAACGAGTACATCCGCAAGCACCAGAACGGCTACATGCCCACCAAGTTCAAGGGCATTCCCGATGGTTCTATTTCTCCCAACGACAAGGACTTTACCTGCAACAAGGGCTCTACTCCTGCTACCAATGTCTTCAAGGTCAAGGCTGGCGATGAGATTGGTCTCAAGCAGGCCTTTGGCGGTACTGGAATGCAGCATCCTGGTCCTATTCAGGTCTATGCCGCTCCTATCAAGGATGCTACCAAGGACAGTTCTCAAGATCTTAAGTGGTACAAGATTCATCAGGCGCTGATCTGCAAGTCTGGAAATGCTGAATCTCTTCGCTCAACTGCTTGGTGCTCTTGGGATGAGGACTCTGTCCACTTCAAGATTCCTTCTACTCTTCCTGATGGACAGTACCTCCTCCGTGGTGAGCACATTGCTCTTCACGGTGCTCATGATGGCCAGGCTGAGTTCTACTATGCTTGTGCCCAGGTTGAGGTTACTGGTAATAGCGCTACCAAGATCCCTGGTACTTCTGTTTCTATCCCTGGTGTTTACAAGCAGGACGACCCTGCCGTGAACTTCAGCCTTTGGGGATCATCCACCTCTTACGATGTTATGCCTGGTCCCGATGTCATTCCCGGTGGTACTATCCGTGGTAGCGCTGATGGTGCTGGTGGTGATGTCACCAAGACTGTTGAGGGCGGTGCCGACTCTGGCTCTGACGCTGGCTCCAGTGCTTCTCCTACCGAGGGTAGCGCTGCTCCCACTTCTGCTCCCAGTTCCGCCCCCGAGGGATCTCAGGCTCCTGTTGTCCCCGTCGTTCCCGATGTCTCTGATACTCCCGAGACCACTCCCCAGCCTACCCCCGTTGCCGCTGAGACTACTCCTCTGCCCACTCCTGGCAACGGCACCAGCAAGGGATGCCCTTCTGGTTCTTACAAGGCTCGCCGCCACGCCCGACACTTCGCTGCTCACCGTCTTTAAGCGGAGAGGAATGATTGGAATGATTAGATGCCAGTGATTTGGCATGATGCACGCAGGGCGTGGTGTTTTGAGGTCATGTCATGCGCTGGCGTCTTGGAGGAAAATGGTATTCTGGACTTGATAAGAAAGAATTTTCTTCAGCTTTTGTCGTAAACTAGATACGCTTCTTGTAAATATATAATGTTCCTGGCTGACCTCTTTGACCAAGTAACTGTGAAGTGCCGTTGTGACCTTGACTGGTGAACTCCATTCTGATAATGATGGACCAAGCTCGTTAGTGTGTTGAAAACCCATGAATGGATCAAGATGCTGACTCGTCAACCTCTGGAAGTACTATTGTTTGCTTTGTACTTTCTACGAACTGATGATGCCTCTGGTAGATTAGGTGCAAGATCATGCATCGCATCTTGGTAGGTCTCAAGTCCCCTCAGGTCAAGCCCGCGAGACCTATTGGGGGGTTAGAGTCAAGGCTGGCAAGGGTTGCTGGATTATGCATGACCTGGCGCCTAGTTTTTCATATTACAGTACAGCCACAGCGCGATCTGACACACATAAGCAGGGTGTCTAATTGGGGCGCCTTCAATATGACGTGAGGCAGCCATTCTGCTTCAGCCCCCTCAATCCGATGTCCAAATTCATCTCACTTCATCAACATCGCGAAACATCGCGAAATTTGCCGTGGAAATCTGAATATGCAAAAGCCTCGGCAATCGGCGTTTTAGTCGGTAATATGTTTCAATATTGAGACCCTCTCTCTTGGTGATTGGAAGTTTTACGACACTGAAACTTGGAGATGGATCTTGAATCAACTGGGTATAGCCGGGAATTAAAACAGGAGGCAAATTACATTAACCCCTGCGTTAGTTAGCTTGTTTTGGAAGGCTGGAGGAACCTTAACCTCCAACGCTAATTCGTGGGTAAATTCTGACTTCTCGCATTGTCTCGAAAGAACTCTAATCGTAGCAAGGCCAATCGCATGCCAGGTCTCAATCCCCAGAAACTTCGAAATGTCAACACCGGAGAGGCCTCTTGGTATTGGCTCGTCACATTTTCTTCCTATTCTCTCATGTATAGAAATAACACCCGCTCAGAAACAGTTCCGGTGACCATCGTGCCTCCGGACATGTATACAGACTCCGGTCTGTAATCTGGTGGTAACCAGAGAAGTTTTTCACCGTTCTTCATAACCCAAGCAGAATCTTGACCAATATAATATGTCCCCAACATTCCGTCTGTCTGGCCATGATCAGAGCTAGTAATGGCTTCGGTGTTGAGAAAGTTTGTCCTCAAACTGAACAGCCTGAGCTCAGGGCACGGATCTGAAAGAAACAGACACTCGCCCGTAGCTGCATCCCAAACTTGCACTTGTGAGTTTTGATACGTACCTATAAGTTGTCCATTATGAAAAGCTAGAGTGCGTAAGAGCGACTCCTTCGGACACAATTCAGAATTCATTGTGAGGGTCTCAAGGCCTGTGAGACAGCGAATCTTGATGTTGTTCATAAGGTTGTACGCAATCTTTGCACCATCGGATGAAAACGCAATGCAGGGAAAGCCCTTCAAGGGGAATTCAAGTCTATGGTAGAGGACTGCGCTGTTTACGTCCCAGATCTCGACTGCACCAGGGTCTGACGATCCAATAGCTAGTCGATCACCATTGGGAGAAACGGTTAAGTGAAAGAGGCGCTTTCCATGACCGGTTGCCGGGTCTATCCTATAATTCATATTGACATGGTGGTCCATTGTATTGACATGGCGTACAGGGTTGATTTTCCATATCTCGACTGTCGTTTCTTTTAATATTGCAAATAATGGTGCATCAGTCGCAGCTGCTTTCAATGTTATGGGCATCCGCCCGTCGTTGAGTTCAAATGTTTCCTTGCAAGTTCCACTCTTAATGTCCCAGATCTTGATGGTTCCCCTTTTGCACGATAGTACAGTGCTATCATCCGCAATACGGGTTATCAGGTCGACTCCCATGGTTGATTCGATGGTGCCTTCCGTCAAGGCCTTTGATGTCAGGTCCCATATTCTGACGGCCCCATCCATTGTTTGTCCTGCAAGTACGGTGCCATCATCCGAAATGACAGGTCCAGCTTCGAAGTTACTGCTCACGGTCTGGGACACGATTCCTGTTCCCATGTCCAGAATTTGACATCGAAGAAAGGAACTGATCACCAAACAGTCTTTTGTCAGAGCAGGTAGGTAAGGGAAGTTAGACTTGTCGAACTCGAGCATATGAAGACATTCGTTTGACTTTGTCCTCCACACCTTGGCCACAACCGACGTATATGACTGCTTTGATAAGGAGGCAATCAATCCACCATCGCTGGAGAATTGGAAACATAAAATATCACGCTCTTGCCGAGTATCTAGTGAGTTCCAAGACTGTTCTTTGGAAGCACCCCATTCTGAGAGAATCAAAGATTCCTTTGTAATAGCCGCTACCCACTGGCCTTTCAGCGATAAGCTTCTTTGACGTGATCCCTTTGGTATCTCGAACTCAGAAACGCACCCTTCTGTATCGAGACAATAGACGAGTCCTACGTGTTGAAGGTCCCGTAAACAGATCGAGCACAGGAACTTGCCATCGTCCGAGAATGCAAGTCTATCAACAAATATACAATCTTTAAGAAACAGCTTCTGCGTGCACGTGCCAGTGTCAAGATTCCAGATCTTGATCCCCTCAGGCCAACCCACCGCTAATATTCGGCTGTCGTACCATGAGAAAACGGTCATGTAGAGTGAATCGTACTCCGGGCTTAGACTGTGCAGACAAGAACACGACTTTGGGTCCCAAACTTTGAGCTCTCCCAAAAAAGAACTCGTGACCAACTTTCCATTGGGCAGAAAGGCCATCTGCGAAAGTCTGTCACTATGAACCTCAAGAGTTTGATTTTGCGGCCAGTTGAGATCTATAGTGGAGGGCTGCATGATATACTCGGGGTATTGGCGTTTATCCAAAGGACTAGGAGTGATACTCGTTTTCGGACAGAAGACGGATCCGGAGTGATACAGCTGGAGGGGAGTTTGCTCTATGCCAGCACGGAAATAACGAATAAATTGCCTCGCATCTTGGATGAATTGCAGCATTTGAGCACCGGGAGTCTCCTGGGTATTGTGAGCTCTGTTGCGTGGAGGGATTTGACAGACCATACTCACACGAATCATACTCTGCAACTCTTGAAGCATTAGAAGAGAATCGTCAATCCTCCTGATCAAGCACAATACTTCTAGCCAATTCAGGAAGAAATGCTGCAAGAAACTGTACACAGCGCTCTCGTCCCATATTTGTTTTCCAGACTCTTTCAAGTGATGAACCCAATACAGGCATGCGTACCGTATCTCTGGGGTTAAATGCTCATCGACAACGCTGGGCTCGACATCTGAAAGGCTCTTTCCAGGAGAAACAAGTCCACAGATATCGGTCTTGAGTGCTTTACGGAGAAGCTCCATGCATCTGCTTGCCAGTTTCGCATGTGTCTCGCTTTCATCAACTTGAAGATAACCAGCAGATTTACTAAGGATGTAATCTCTGAACGAAAGATGAAATATCTGAACAGGGCTGTCATCTTCCGGGACGTCGATGACGGAACGGAGTGGGTCAACTTGACTGGATATATCCTGCGCGTCGATGTCGAGAAGCTTAGCGAGTGACATTATAGATAAAGGACTAGCGAGCAGTACAAGAGAGCCAATTATGTCGATGAAACTCTGTATGGCTTCTTTTTGACCCTCATCTGGAGCACCGCTCAAGATAAGGTTCAGGACCGGCTTGTACAAGGTTTCGTACTCAGAATTGACTTTCGTCGACTTATCGATGATGAAATCAATCTTGTAATCAGGGCCTTTCGCCCAGTGTCTATCACGGATCATCCGCACGAAAGTTGCGGCTGCGATGAACAACGGTAGAGCCTTGTGAAGCAGTAGCTGAAACCGTTCATCTCCTGGCCAATCTGAAGATAGCTGCAGATGTTTTTGGCGATGAGTTCGGTTATGTTCGATAACGAAACTGCTAAGAGCCTGCTGTAGAAAAACCCTGAAATCCGCTTCTATAGTGCCGAATTCGAGTTTGTGAAGCACAATTTCTCTGTGAAGTGGCTCTTCGTCTGCAAAGTGACCCATAATGTCAAGTTCTGGTCTGCTTGTGAGAAAGACTCTCAGGTTGTTGGGGCAAGCCGTTATCAGTAATAGAAGGATTTGTCCACGGTCTGTTTCGTCGCATTCATCTAACGCGTCAAGAACAAGAGTAACAGCCATGGTGAAACCCTCATCTTGGAGTTTAAGAAGTGGATCCCGTATCAGCTTTTGCCATTGGACTTGCATAGGTGCCATGGCTAACGAGTGATCCTCTTTGACTGCTTCCAAGATATGAGGACGGATGGAAGAGAGATTCAAGGCAAGTTGATATGCCAGTATTGCAAACAGATACCGGCCGTTGCCTCGATTACCAGCTCCTTTCTTGAAGAAGAAGCTGGCGCCGAGAGTTTTACCCTTCAAGTCTCGACATACTGTCCGTGAAATGGTACTTTTCCCAGTCCCTGCTAGACCTGGTAGCCAACAGATTGTTGGACTCTTGGGACCACGAGCCCATTCTTGAATATCGTTCAGTACCTGTACTCGTGTTCCTTCTAGACAAAAAGAATCAGATGGATGATAAATGTGATCGAATACATTTTTGGGATCGATAAGAAGATCCCTGAGTTGTGATTTGACTTTTTCCTCTGCTCGTTCACTAAGACATGTTAGACGCCAGCACTCCGTAGGAGTTTTGAGTCATACCTTGATTCCAGCCTCATTTCAGTCATTAGATCGAACAATGACTTGAGTTGATCCCGACTCTGAGAGCTGTGATACATTTCACATAGAAAGCCAGCATCGTGTAGCTTATCTTTGGCATCATTGAGATCTTTCAGATAGCCAGAAAAGTCTTCTAGTCGAAAGGCATCGGTCAGAGCCTTTGCTACTGTTTGTTGGCGACGGAGCGCAAATCCGAGGAACTTGATACACTGCGACAATGCATCAACGATGACCTTGCGAAGATTTGGAGATGTAGAAGTATCCCTGGGAGTTGAAGAGATTAGATAAAGTTCGTGGTAGACGCTGCACTCGAAGACGAGAATAGTGATTTCGGCAATGCCTTGAACTATTTTGGCCCTGATTTCTTCGCCAGCGGTGAGATTCTGAAGACAGTGAGCGTATTGCAAGCGATGATAGCCAAGAAGACATACCAATAGGAGGAACCGCACCGCGGCCCAGGGCAGTGCAGCAGGATTGGGGTTTGTGCTGACAGCGATATCGCCTACAACGGCAAATCGATTGAGATGTGGAACGATCTTTTCCATCGTTTCAGCCATCCTTTTCTGCACGCCAACACGTTTCATTTCTGCTTCTAGTCTGGATATCAAGGATGATATAGTCATTTCGGATCCATGTGGAGCAGCTAGCTCCTGAGCGCGAAGCACTTCTGCCAACTTCTCACCATCGTTGGAGTTTCTGACCTTAGTAATGGCATGTTCCCAGAGCTTTTGAAACGACTCCGGCTGATCGCTGACATTGCTGTCAACAGTGGATGTAGTAAGGCTCTCTTGGACTTTAGGGATTAGGCGTCCTGCTGACGCATCTTCGGACTTTGAGTTTGTGGCAGTTAAGGCATTTGTTGGAGGTAGAGATTGTAATGACGGTTGACCAGGAGGCAAAAGAGTCGACACATTGTCTAAAATGACGCATTAGTTCCTAGTCTCCGAGTAATCGCCTGATCAAGGTCTGGAAGCGGTGGTGTATACCTTGGGGCATTAGAGATATTCTTGGAGAGATGCTTGTAGTTTCACTGCCTGGCACTTTCTCTTTTCTCGCAGCAAGGCGTCGAAGACGCCTTATCCATGAGGATTCACCCGAGTCGGACATGATGTTAGACTAGTCGTAGTAAATGACGAATGATTGAGCTATCGACCCGCGAGACCCAAGTATCTAATGAAAGTTCATAGTGTAGTTAAGTTGAAGAGGGGAGTCTTGCGTCAGCATAATGCGCCATGCCTCAGCTCTGGAAAAATCGAAATGTTGTCTTGATATGATTGGCTCAGTATGCGTGAGGCTGACTGACAGACAAGGATGCGGATGCTAAGTAATCTTGGTGGCAAGGCTCTGGAGAAGACGTAGGACGGAGAAGAACAACTATGAGAGGCTGTTAATAAAGATGCTATCTACTAAAACAGAAAGATAGACGGTGCAAAAATACTAACAAGGAGGCTATGAAATATCCAGCACTTCAATTAGGCTGATATCCTCCTAACACGATCACGCGACTCTACAGCTACCAAGTTTCCCGATTACTATGGAATGACAAAACAAAGATATACAGCACTGGTGAACTGAGCAAATCTAAGACAAAGATGCACTTGGAAGTATTCGGAAACACGTATATGTATTCATGGTCCCTGCTACTACAAGGCAATAGGGCGACACCACTAGAAGTTTATACCTAATGAATGGACGGGATAAGAAAAAGATGCAATCTCATCCCCACAGGAATTTCATACCAAAATCTCTCCAAAAAGCTACCATTCTCCACCAAAGGAACGACAATAGTGACCCTATACCTCCCCTGATCCCCCTTCACAGAACGAATCGATGAGTTTACTTGTCCAGGCAGACCTGAGAGTAGTAGGTAGCAAAGGCAGTAGCCGCAGCAGCACAGCAGAAGATACTCTCCTGGTTAGCCTTAGCAGCACAAGCAACACAAGAAGCGACAAAGTTGATGCTGGAAGCAGTAGAGCAAGATCGACAAGCATTAGGGTGAGGGGCACTGTCACAGCTCCAAGAGTGAACACGGCTCAAGGCAGCATCCTTGATCTGAGGACAGTCGCGAGCTCGCTTGACGATATCAAGATCACGGCTATGAACCTTCTCAGTGTCGAAAGATTCAAGGAGCTTTTCTTCCTTGGAGATGGCGACGATGGTCTCGAAGTACTGGTCGTAGAGAGACTCGGGGATACAGGCGCTGGGATCGTGGATAAAAGTTTCAGGGACCGCGGGGAGCTCGTAGGAGTTGGTGGTGTTGAGATGGTTGAAGGTTTGGCCGAGGGCTTGGATGTGAGAGAGGGTGAGGCAATGGGAGGCCTCGCCGACTTTGTAGGTAACCTCGGTGACCTTGTGAGTGGTCTCTTCGATGGCCTTGTCGGCGAAGATTGTAGTGGCTAGAGTGGCGAGGATGAGGACGAAGCGAGCCATTGTGAGTGACTTTTGTGTTGATAGTGAAGAAGTGAATCTGAGTGTGAGTGAAGATGTTGTGATGAAATGAGTTAGTGGTCATGATGGACATGAGCGTCGTCTTAAATAGCTTCTCCCACTCGCAAAGATCCGATTCTTCCAATTTGAGCTGGATGATGTTCGATACCTTCTCATCGCCGGCAAGTCTCACGGCTTCCAATTTCATCACGACAAAGACCTCAATTCGCTCACTTACCATCTCAACTCTCGGCAGTTCACTCACTGATGACCCCCAGTTTCTCACAAAATCGGCTCAAAGCTCAAAAGCACAACGCTGAATACGAGTTGATCTTCGTTCTACCTATCCTCATCCGCAATAGATTAATATTTTTAACTCTGGCCAATATCTGCCGGTATTGCAATGAGTCGATGAGCTCATCACGATCCCACGTTTATTGTACTTTGTTTGGAACGCTGCATATAATCGGATCCACTGTCATTCCGTTTTAACCGTCTGAGAATTCCCCTATTGGGAATGAGGTACTTCTATAGGTCGATGTACATGGTCACGTCGGTTCCGTATTGGCCAAGCAAACTGACGCTGAGACCCCACGTGGTTTTCGCTTCTCGTAAATTTACGACCCGCTCTCAGACACGGTACATGACACGAGTCCTACTGGCGAGTGTAACGGTCCCTGGCAATAGTCACACAGTAAGGTTTGTCTAAGGAAAAGAAGCTTGGTGACAGGACGTTGCCTGCATAATAGGCGAATTCTAGCCAACGTTACATTAATGAAACTTCGGTCTGAATTCCGCTCCTTCTACAACCTATGGGGAGCTAGCAGAGCAACACGACGAGAAATATAGTTCTGTTTTCATGTTATGTCAAATTAGAGGTACGACTATAGTCATTGTACTCTATTAATCCTCTTAGATTTGATCGAACGACTCGGGAAGCAAATGCCCAGACCGAGCTGATACTGATAGGCTGAGATGTGAATTGCTTCAAGATAACCCAATGTTGAAAGGTGGAACTTGGGGTGCCGAAGTGCCGGACTCGAGACCTGTAGTTCGGCAGTTGCTTCAGTCAGGGTGAAGTCGGATAGTGTCTGACTTCCATCAGCCGAGTTGCTAACCGTCGCGTGAGGTTGGCCAGTTATCCCACCAGAAGAACATGCCGAGTGAGATTTTGGAAGAGGAAGCTCAGGAGAAGAAGTGATTCTAGAGGCTCTCAAAGCATAAAAGGGTCACTTTTCCCATCTATATTTGCATCTCACCACTCTCATCTTCACAACATCAGCAACAGTATCACTATTACATACAACTCTCAGTCTTCAAGACCAAACCCAATCATCCAACATGAACACTCTCAGCCTCATCGTCCTCTTTCTCAGTGGAACGTAAGCCAGTTTCTTCACTCCCCTTTCGAGGATAAGTCTAACTAGATCACCAGCGCCATGGCTGCCTTCCACCACAACTGTGGCTGCAACGTCCGCGGCACATACAGGACTGATCTGAGCCGGGCCGCCTGCGCTCTCTGGGGCTCGAACCAGCCAAACACCAATTTCGATGGCTACTCTGTAAGTTACTTCTACATAGCGAACACAAGTTGTAAATATTAATCGTGTAGTGCGTTGATCCCGGGACTGGCCGCGGTATTGATGGGGCTCCTTGGGAGACTACTTGCAAGCAGGCTTGGGATATCAACTTTGGAGGAAACAAGAACGATGCTCTGGGCAAGTGCTGGCACTAAGCTGACTGATGCCAGTATTTGGGATCAGTGCTGTGGCTAGGGATTGAGATTTGTGCGAATTCTTCTTTTCAGACTGCCAATCATACGCATGGCTTCTTGTTACTTTGGAAGCTATTTAGCACTCTTTAGTCTTGCCATAAGCTCTTGGCAAGGAACTTTCTCAATTGATCTTATACATTTACCTTACCTCATGTTACCTGTGAACCTAGCTACCGCTTCTTGAGTATGTCCGATGAAGTTGAGAGATAGCGATCCCATATCTTCAAATTATATAACGCTCCGCTGGAGTAAGGGCTTGGTAGCACTAGACTGGATAGAGGAGCCTTATTCAAAGCGTGTGAAACCTTCCTGTTGATAGACGACCGGAAGTATCCAGCCAATAGCAGCTCATAGCAAGTGTTACCTGCTGGTAAGAAACAGCTTTAGCAAAAATAATTAAAAGATAGATAGATACTTTGACAGCCGATTAAAGCTATAGATCGAACCGTTTATCCAGTATGTCTGGCACTAGATCTAATTGCGGTGATGTACGAGGCTTAGTAGCACGCGATATCAGATTCACATTCCTCAATGTTGAAGAATATTGGGTGCCTTAACGCTTCTGGTGTTTAGAACGATCTAGATGTCCTCGTGAACAGAAAAAAAAGTCTAAATCGGGGAATTAAACAGAACGCCATACCAAGTTCAACGGTAAATCTGCTCTATACGACTCCTAGATAGTTTGTGATGGTGTCGTCGTAAGTCCCCTTAAATTGTGAACTAAGTGGGATTCCGAGGCCGAGTCCAATGCTAGGCAGGCAAAATTCCGCAGATAATTAAAATGGCCGATTGCGGTTCTTTTTGTCTCGGCAGGCAGAGTTACCGAATGCTGGGATAGTTTGAGACTACTTAAGTACACTTGATATCCCCATAACTGTGGAATACAGGTCCTCTAAACCTTCACACTCTCTAATAAATTCTTTCTTGGGCTTTATTGGTAAAATGGCGACTCTACTTGCCTCAGCAGCAACCTCCATCCTGGCAAATCTCGGAAAGAGTCATCTCAGCAAAGGCGCCAGTTATGCCTTTGAAAAAGGGCTCGTATCTATAACCGGCGGAACCGAAACCGACAGGATGAGACAGGACATCGCCAATGTCTTGACAGAAGTCCACCAGATCCAAACATCTGTTGCTGACCTCTCGGCTCAACTTTCGGACAGCCTCTTGACACTTGCTACAATACTATCGGCGATATCATGCAGGAGGCTTTTGATCTGACTAGCAAGAAGCTGCCCGACGCAGAACGCGTGAAACAGGCAGAAGCTCTTCAAAAGCGCCTCGATAGCCGTCTTCAAGCAAGCGCTGATAACGTCCCTGGGTACCTTGATCAGATCAACACGTTTCTCAATCAAAAGGCCCTGAGGACTTCTTCAAACAAGCTGCTCAGCAAGCCCTAGATCAGTCTGAAGATTTTCTTGGTTATTACACCAAAACTAAAGTCATGGTAAGCATCAAGGTTCTCACAGAGTGTGATACAACATACTGACAGATGCATGTAGGCTTTGAATTACTGGGTCGCATATGTCAAAGGCTTTAGTCTTCTCCAGATGGCACAGGAGGCCCCAAATGTCCATTTTGAAGAAGGCTCATACACTATCAACCGTCACAACGCCAATTTTCAATCACAGGAGCAGAATTTTGAAGATACAGTTGGACATGCGGCTATTGCCCTGGCCGAAGGAATCATTGGCAGCCCAGCTGATACACACCCATTTATCTGGAGAACGACAAGTGAGACCTATATTCAAAGTATTGCTACGGTTAATGAAAACTGGGGAAAGCCGAATATAGAGGTACCT